>CM077158.1:82974328-83030751 GCA_039583875.1 Platanthera guangdongensis
AGGGTATGTTCTGGAGAACCAGCTCAGGAGAATGACAATTGACTGCTTCACACAATGCAATAGTCACAGAGATGAAGAATATAGCTGCAGGGCAGACTACAGCTAATGCTATAGCTAAAGCAGACTTTGATAAAGCATTCCAAGATGGAATAACTGCTGTTAAGACGCAATACAAGACTCTTAGAAGATAATAACCGACAAACTCCAAAGGTTGAAACCTTACTTAAGATGGAGTAAACTATTTAGATGCACAAATACGATTTCAGAAAGATGATCTGAGGGATCACATGGTTAGAGAAGTCATAAAGGGGAGAGGGTGTTAGTCAAAGCCAGCTCTGATCATGCAAAATGGATTCCAATTCCATCAGAGCCCCCTTGGATATCCTCCATTGTGTGATGATGATAATATTGTAGAGTCTGGGATAAATCCTGCATATCTAGGAGGGGAGCAACCTGAAGTGGCTCAGTATCTACCCTCCTCCAGACTTGATATGATACATGCTGATATACAATCCATGTATAGCCCACCTGAGGGAAATCAGAAGGTTATCCTAGAAAAAGTGGTTCAGCCAGTATCTGAGGCCATATTGAAAGAACAAGAAGCTTTGTTGCTGAAAGAACAAGAGACTAAATTGTCTAAGAAGAGGTTCAGAGAGCAAGCTGAACAAAGGCCTGATTTTGAACAGTGGAGCCCCACTTCAAGGAATATTATCTTAACTGCATGGAAGGCTGCCATAGACAATATTCAAGATAGAAATAAGTGGTTTTCTAAACTGGAGTGGAGGAAGCATGAGACAAGGCAAGAAACCATTGTGCAGTATAGAAGAAAGGCAAAGATGGGAAAGCTACCTCCTACTGCCAGGAGCCTAGCAAGTACTTTCCCAAGCCTTATCATTACTTTGAGAGGCAAAAGATCAAAGCTGAAGAGCTAAAGAAAAAGGATCTTAAGGCAAGAAGCCTGCTGCTACTGAAGATGCTGAAGCCCCTGTTCAAGCAAAGATACATTATGGCAAGGGCATAGTTATCAAGGAGGCTGAGCAGAAATAGAATAGCATTATCTTAAGTTTACTATGTAATCACTTATATTAAAACACTATGTAAACTTTTGTATAATGAATATGACAAAGTTGTTAGAACAATATGATGTGTGAAAAATCTATTACATATTTGTTCTGAGATATATGCGTGTACATGTTTTGTTTATGTACTTTCCCTGATTGCATAATCCTGTTTTACATCTTGCTATGATTTTATTCTGTATGGTGTATATCATGACTAAGGGTTTTGACATCTCCAAATAGTGGGAGATTGTTGGGTACATTGGTTTAAATGTACCTGATTTGAAGAAGCCTCACCCTACTCAATGATATACATCAAAATGTATTTGATGTGTTTTGAGTTTAGTTATGCAGGTCAAGTATTTACAGGGAAAGCTGAAAAGATTCTAAGTCCATGTGTCAACACCCAGAAGGAAAGTGTCGACACTTAAGAAGACATGTGTCGACAGCCAGAGAAGCAGTGTCGACACTTGTAGTAATTGTGTCGACACTAGGGATGCAGAGTCGACACCAGACAGAAAGTGTCAACACATGAAGGCTGTGTCGACACTCAATGAAGAGAAGTCCAGTGGAGAAGTGTCGACACTTAGAAGCAGTGTCGACACACAGAGGAACTGTGTCTACATCAGAAAGTGTCGACACTTGGAGGCTGTGTCGACACTCAGCAAATTCCTACAGAGTCTAAGTATAAGTGTCGACACAATGAAGAATGTGTCGACACTCAGCAGAAGACTCAACACAAAAAAAGTGTCGACACAATGAAGAATGTGTCGACACACAGCAGAAGACTCAATACGTGAAGAAAGTGTCGACACTAGGAGGCTGTGTCGACACTCAGCAAAGTTCAACAAAAATTCTAAGTACAAGTGTCGACACAAAGGAGATGTGTCGACACTCAGCCAAAGTCTCAACAGAAGAAGAATGTGTCGACACAAGGAGCTGTGTCGACACTCAGCAAAAGTATCAACACAGAAGGCATGTGTCGACACCAAGAAGATGTGTCGACACTGAACAAGTTCAACACATGAAGATGTGTCGACACAAAGGAGTTGTGTCGACACTTACAAGAAATCAACTAAGTACTGAAGAACAAGGAGTTGTGTCGACACACAATATCAGTGTCGACATATATTGAAGAAGTTGTGTCGAGAAGTAAAATCTACAACACAAGGAGTTGTGTCGACACCTTGAAGGCAAGTGTCGACACTTAGTCTACTTGTGTCGACACTTAGTCTATAAGTGTCGACACTTAAAGACAGACTGTCTCGACACTTTCAGACAGTTACAGATATTTCAAGAAGTGACTGGATGACATGACAGCTGCCATTCCAGCCGGTCTACTGCAACTGTCAGAGTTGTTAGAAAGCTGTTAAAAACTGGATCAGCCGGTCATCATGAAGAAGGCCTATAAATAGGCTTATTCTATCAACAGAAAAAGCGTCTAAGAGATTAACAACAAGAGATTGAAAAAGAGAAGAAGATCTAGCTATTCATTGAAGAATCAAGTGAAGATCTAAGAAGTTGGAGAGAGAGAGAGCTCCTTCCAAGAAGACAGCCGTTGGAACCTGGCTGTAAAGAAGCGTTCAGACCTAGTTCTGAATCTTAAGTTGCAGTGATTGAAGATCAGCTGCAGAGAATCAATCCTATTGTGTTCTACATTCAAGAAGCTTTGAAGAAAGCCAAGTGAGGTTGATCTCAGCAGAGTTCTTCTAAGAACTCATCAAGAACCTATCAATTGTTCTCTCATTTCTCTGAGTTGTATGTATATTCTTTGTATTCTAAATTTCTTGTAGGATCCTTAGGGATCTGAGTTGTAAGCCTGCAATTATAAAGGCTGAGTGGTAGGGCCTGTGTGCCTGAGTGTAGGAGATCTATTTCTCTGAGTGTAGGCCTGTGTGGCTGAGTGTAGCCTTGTGGCTGAGTGTAGGCCTTGTTGAAGGCTGAGTGTAGGTCTTTGGAGAAGACTGAGTTAGTAGGGCTTGGGCCTGAGCTGTAGGAACCTGTTTGGGGTTCTGAGTGTAAGATCTGAGGATCTGAGATAGTGGAGGAGGTTTGGCCGAATCTAGTACACTACTAGATAGGCGAAGGGGAAAGTGGATGTACCCAAACCTTGGGGAACCAATATAAATCTGTGTGTTCACTGTGTGCATGTTTGATTCTGTGATTGCTAATTGATTTCTGTGAAGTAGTAATTATAACTCTGTGATATAATCTGCAATCTGCCTAAAAAGTTAAAAAGATTTAGTCACCTATTCACCCCCCCCCCCCTCTAGGTGATTAGGTACAATTTCTTTCAAAAAGCCAAAACCTCAATATGTCTGCTCTGCTTGAAGAGTGGCAACCGGTTCGACAATAAATATAGATATTACTAAAATAAAAGTCATAGTCTCGACCTGTCGCTCTGCTTGAAGAGTGACGACCACTTCAGCAATAAAAAGATATAATACTGAAATAAAAGACATAACCTCGATCTGTCTGCTCTGCTCGAAAAGTGGCGGCCAGTTCAGTAATAAATAGAAATAGTACTGAAATAAAAGTTATAAACTCGATCTGTCCGCTCTTCTCAAAGAATGGCAACCAGTTCAGCAATAAATAGAGACAGTACTGAAATAAAAGCCATAACCTTGATCTGTCAGCTCTGCTCGAAAAGTGGCGGCCAGTTCGACAATAAATAGAGACAGTACTGAAATAAAAGTCATAACCTCGATTTGTACTCTGCTCGAAGAGTGCCGGCCAATTCGGTAATAAATAGAAATACTACTGAAATAAAAGTCATGACCTCAATCTGTCTGCTCTGCTCGAAAAGTGGCGGCCAGTTCGGTAATAAATAGAGATAGTACTGAAATAAAGGTCATAATCTCGATCTGTCCGCTCTACTTGAAGAGTGGCCACCAATTCGACAATAAATAGAGGCAGTATTGAAATAGAAGTTATAACCTATTTAATTTTTTGGCAATGGATATAATCTCTGTCTTCCCAAACATATATATATGATAATAATGTCTTTGACCCAACTCATCGAGGCAACTAAGCCCTGCCAAAGAGGCGTAAAATTTGTAGCGAGTATACATAACTCCTCAGTTTCCTCTTATAGTTATATATTCATGTATATATAACTGTATATATATGTATATATATATTTCTACGACATATGTGTAAATATATGTATAGGGTTATATGGTTTCACTGGAAATCCACGTAACGCGTTTATTAATTTTTTCGCACTCGACATTACAGTCGTTGGATCTAATCCAACAGTCAGTTGGGATTAAACTCAGATCCCCCAAAAAATAGCGAGCCCGCCAGAGATAGCCCAAAATCGCACCCGGGTCCACAAAGAGGATCTCACACGCACGCGAGACAGCTTGCTTGCACGCACGAGTTTGTTAGTCACTGTTCTTGGATTGCTATATAAACAATATCAGGGCTTTGTTACAGGCAGTGTGGGACTAAAGTCCACACCGCTTGGATGGCGTCCGATCAGGCGTGATAGAGATCACGCCCGATCGGACGGCATCCAAGCGGTGCGGGACTTAGTCCCCCACCGCCTATAACAAAGCTTAATCGATGTTTATATAGTAATCAGCCGAATGACTATCAAAGCCCGCGCGTGGGAGCAGGTTTGCTTGCGCGCGTGTGCGATACCATGTAAACCTGGTGGTCTCGCTTGGTATGAATAAAGCACGAAAATATGGTATATCCGCGTTGCGCGGATATATATATTTTGATATATATATATATATATATATATATATAAAATCAATATAGGTATTTGGTGGCCACACCATAGATCAAACAAGAGTCATTGGATCATGAGAGAGCATGAGATGTGGGGAGGGAGTTGAGAGAGAGAGGAGGGAGAGAGAAAGAGAGAGACAGAGAGAGAGAGAAGAGAGAGAGAGAGAGAGAGAGAGAGAGAGAGAGAGAGAGAGAGGAAGAAAGAGGAGGAGAGAGAGGGAGAGAGAAAGAGAGAGAGATGACGAAAGGGAGAGGAGAAATGAGACTGAGGGAGGGGGAGGAGGGGGAGGGAGAGAGAAAGGGAGAGAGATGAGGAAGGGAGAGAAAGAAGAGAGAAATAAAGATTGCGTGTAATTAATGTTTAATGACAAAACGTAAATTTTTATAAAAATAAAAATTGTAATATTGATTTATATTTTTTTACGATCATTTTGAGTACTCATATGTATATATTGGGGCACTCTACGTCTTGATATTGGTACATCCCGCTTTGAAGCGGACGCATCTCGATTTGATGTGGGCGCAGCCCGCAACGACGCATCAAGCACTGAAGAAGCTCATTCGGAGGCGGGCGAAGCCCGCCTGGATGCGGCCGAAGACGCTCGAGAGCATCGAGCACGGGCGTGGCCCGTGCGAAAATGCTCGTATATTTATATACAAGGTTGTGCAAGTATTAATGGTACAACATTTCGACATTTATAGGCAATAATTAACATTATATATTAGTATTTAATGTTCGGTTCTCGGTTTTCGGGCATGTATATATTAGTATTCCTATATAGTTGTTAGCTTGTTACATGTGAACAATAGTTAACATTTTATTGGTTCTAAATATTTACATTTTGCTGGAGTCGCGCCGTCGCGGTATGCTAGGAAGAAGCTAGGGTTCGAGCCTTCGAGGGGTTTGGGGACTTGAAATGTTGAATGACTGATGTCTAGTAAAATAATATTAACTTATAAAATCTTTATATATATTATATTATTAAGGTTAATACTTAAATAATTATAAGTTATAATCTGAGATTGGTTATATTATTATTAACACATGCT
Source organism: Platanthera guangdongensis (assembly GCA_039583875.1). Lineage (NCBI taxonomy): Eukaryota > Viridiplantae > Streptophyta > Magnoliopsida > Asparagales > Orchidaceae > Platanthera > Platanthera guangdongensis. Next base: position 82,980,175 of record CM077158.1, read on the forward strand.
AAACGTCAGCGGACAGCGCCATAGAGGATGCCAGATCAAAGCACTATAGCAGAATCTATATCAATTATTCAAATTATTAAGATTAAATACTAACTCGGGTCGGTTCTCGGGTACCCGACTGTAGGAACTGAGAATCAACCCGAACCGCCGGTTTTATATTACATGGATCCAGACCCGAACAGATCAACAAAGGAACCGACCCGAACCGTCCAATTCGGTTCGGTTCTCGGTTCTTCGGTTCCTTTTGCACAGGCCTAATAATTATCTTTATTCATCAGAGGTGAATACTTTTCACTCGGGAAGAGTTAATGAGGATTGTGCAGTATATTGAGGAATTGACTCGGCCCACGATGGCGGGTGCCCGCCCCTCGGCGGTAATTTAATTTTAAATTTTTTTAAAATATTATCTATTCATATAAAATAATTTTATAAAATATTTTTTATTGTTTTTGGAATTTTTTTCCTAATCTATTGTTTTTGGAATTTTTTTCCTAATCTATTTTAATTAATTATTAAAATATGTAATAGATAGTTAAAAAATAAAAAATAAAAAATCGCGCGGGTGGGGGCGCACGGTTCAGGCCTCTATTGGCGGCCTGCCCGGCATCCAATGACGGTTCACCAGTGTCCGACAACCCCGTTGGTGGGCTGCGGTCTCCGCCGTTGCAGGCATAGGCAAGAGGCGAGTTTTTTTTTGTTTGTGAAACAGGCGTCGGAAAAATGCGAGATGGAGGGAGGTTTTGTGGGAGAAATGACTATTTGCTGGCTTGATGTTCTTGATCGGACGACCGGAATTTTTTACATGAATTTTTAATTCACACTAATAGCAGACCACAGTAGGAGCCGAAGCCTGTAGCTCCCTACGTCGCCGCCGTCAGACAGATCGTTGCACCATCACCTCCAGCTGTTTGCCTGAGGCAAGCGCACTTCCCGACGGTAGTACGGCGACCTGAAGCCTCCGTCGGGTGCCAGCAGGAAATCAGGATCCTCTCCATTTCACTTGAAATGGAGGGGATCCATTTCATGGCCATGATGGCTTGTATTTTGATCCAACGGGTTCAGTTATTCCTATCCTTTTATATTTTTTTTATTCGAAAAAATCTCATCCACAGAATATTATTTGGGCTGATCTTGATCATTAAAGGCTGAAATGGATCCCCTCCATTTCATGTGAAATGGAGAGGATCCGGATCCGCAAGCAGGAGGCTACATGAGAGCTTTGCTCTCGTCCGTCCGGATGATAGAGGGGTGCTACCTGTAATTATGTAAACTCCAGGGGGAGGTCCGATTTAACCATATATATATATATATATATATATATATATATATAATAGTTAATAATATAAATATACATTCATATATATAATAGTTAGATAAACACAGGAACTACTCCTCTACCGAATGGGCGCCAGAGGGCTTCCTCCGCCGACGGCCGTATGCCGTCCAATTGCGCCACCATTGTCGACAGTCTCGCCGGAGGAAGGCCTGTTGGAAAGTTAATTCTACATGGCCCCACTCATGAGTTTTCTCTTGACCATATTAAGTTTTCCTATCGTTACTGTGTTTAATTCATTTTTAGAAACTACCCCCAATTAATGTTTTGGGTGTTTCCTTAGTTAAAGAGATTCAGTTTTTTTTGTAATATATATATATATATATAATATATTTTATATAATATTTTTTATATATATATATATATATATATATATAGTTGTAAGAGATGTAGATACAACACAAGAAATCTGATTGGAGTTTTCCACCTTTGCTTTCTTTCCACTGTTTTATTCTTCTGTGTGCTAGTGTTTCATCCGTGGAATCTTCATCTGGTATCAGAGCCAAAGATGTCAATGTTTCTCAAGTCGTAGTTCCTCAAGTCGAGGCGGTGCGGGAGACCGGTGGTGGGATGTTCCACTACCCGCAGCTGACGGCGACAAACTACACGAGTTGGGTGATTCGGGTCCAAGCGATGATGGAGGATCAAGGCGTCTGAGAAGCAATCGAGCCGGCGGACGGAGTGGCCGTCGACACGAGAAAGGACAAAAAGGCGAGGTCGCGTCTTCTCCAAGCTCTCCCGGAGGACCTCTTGATGCAAGTGGCAAGAAAAAGAACGGCGAAAGAGGTTTGCGATTGTCTCAAGACAAGGTTCATTGGCGCGGACCGCGTCAAGAACGCATGACTACAGACGTTGAAGAATGACTTCGACGTCATGCACATGCATGATGGAGAGACCCTGGACCAGTACGCAGGAAAACTCAACGCCATGTCCGTCAGGTATGCAAATCTCGAGGCGACACTCAACAATGCCACATTGATCAAAAAGCTATTTGATTCAGTGCCGGATCGTTTCCTGAATGTGATCGTCGGGATCGAACAATTCTACGATCTCAACACCATACCATTTGAGGAAGCCGTGGGTGGCTTAAGGCTTATGAAGAGCGAACTCGCCCACGCACATCTGGCGGAAATGGCAGGGGCGATGACCAGCTCTTGATCATCGGGAGGAGTGGCAAACACGGCAGAAGAAGGATGGCAAATCCTATGCCCCTGCAGACAGTAGCAACCGCGGCTGGGGTGGTCGTGGTCGCGGCAGAGGGCACGACAATGATGATCGCGGCGGGGCGCCAAGCAAAGACGGCACAAGTGGTTCCAGTGGCGGTGGCCGTGACAAGAGCCACATCCGTTGTTTTAATTGTAACAAATGGGGCATTATGGATCTAAATGCAGGACCCAAAGAACGAGGAGTCACACCTCACACTTCCGGACGACGCCGAGACTGCGGCCCTAATGTTCACGGTGTCGGAGGAAATGGCGGCGGAACAACAAGTAGGGCATGGTTCCATCCTATTAAGCGAGGAAAAAATGAGGTCAGAGGTCAAGGCTAACCCATGTCATGTCTGGTACCTGACAACGGGCTAGCAACCATATGACCGGCGACAAGGCGAAGTTCCGTGAGTTGGACGGAAATGTCACTGGAAAAGTAAGGTTCGGTGATGGCTCAACGGTGCAAATCATGGGTAAGGGTTCAATACTATTTAGCTGCAGGAATGGAGAGCAGTGGTTGCTCCAGGAGTTATATTATATCCGAAGCTCCGAAGCAATATCGTGAGCCTCAGACAACTTACCGAAACCGACCATAAAGTGATCATGGATGAGGATATCCTGTAGGTGCTCGACAAATGTCATACAAGGCTACTCATGAAGGTGAGACGCACGGTAAATCGCCTTTACAAAATAGAGTTGCATCAAGGGGAGGCGGTGTGTCTCGTGGCGAACCTTGAAGATCCGGCGTGGCTATGGCATACCAGGCTCGGACATGTCAACTTCCACGCTCTGAAGCTCCTTGGTGACAAAGAAGTGGCGGTGGGTGTACCTTCGATCTCACACCCAAACCAGCTGTGTCAAGGATGTTGGTGGCGAAACAGGCAAGGCAACCATTCCCGTTGACGACAAATTATAGGTTGAAAGCCACTTGAGCTGTTGCATGTTGATCTCCGCGGTCCAATCTCACCTTCGAGTCTCGCCGGTAATAATTATTTCATGTTAATCGTGGATGATTACTCCAGGTGGATGTGGCTGTACGTGATCAAGACGAAGGATCAAGCATACTCTGCGTTCCAAAGATTAAAATCACAGATCAAGAACACGAGTGAATGGCACATTAAGACATTAAGGACTGATCGCGGTGGAGAGTTCCTCTCGCTGAATTCAATCGACTTTGCGAGGAAGCCGGGATCAAGCAGCACCTCACCGCGCCATACATGCCACAGCAAAACGGCATGGTGGAACGGAAGAACAGAACAGTGATGGTGATGGCGAGGTCCCTCCTTAAAAGTATGAACGTGCCAGGAAAGTTTTGGGAGAGGCAGTGCGGCATGCAGTGTACTTGCTAAACCGTTTGCCAACAAAGGCATTAGGCCAACGGACTCCGTTCGAAGCCTGGAACGGAAGAAAGCCACATCTGGCACATATTCGTGTGTTTGGATGCACAGCACACACGAAGGTGACCACGCCACACTTGAAGAAACTCGATGACCGAAGCCAGTCGATGGTGTACCTTGGCGTCGAGGAAGGCTGCAAGGCTCACCGTTTGTTTGATCCACAGCGGGGGGAAATTCATGCTAGCCGGGATGTAAAATTGAGGAACAAGTGGAGTGGTGCTGGAGCATAGGTGTGGCATCAGGGACCCTCCTGATTTCTTCATTGAGGAAGAATGCATCAAAGAGCCTATAGAGGGCAACTTTGCACCACCCACAGGAGTTCTTGCAGGAGAGTCATCAACCAGAGCTCATGCCTCTTCATCAGCTCCGCTGGCCGACAAGGTGTCGCCAGGAGGGCCAACAGCCACGACGAGTGTTATGGGACGCACAACAGGGCCCTCCCCATCCCCCACCAGTCGGCGGCGTCAACGGCCGATGAATCGCTGACAAATGATCTTTCCATGCCGCTGACAGAAGGGAGCAACATTTCCGATGACGAAGGACATGTTCGATATAGGCACATCAACGACATCCTGAGAGATGCTCAAAGAGTGCAACTTGACGAGGAGGACATGGAGGAAGAGGCCATGCTCGTGGAGACGGGGGAGCCATCCTGCTACCATGAGGCTGCTGGGCAGCAAGTCTGGGAGGACGCCATGGCCATGGAGATAGAGTCCATTGAGAAGAATGGGACTTGGTCCCTCACGGAGCTACCGCCTGGACACAAGCCAATAGGACTCAAATGGGTCTACAAATTGAAGAAGAACTCAGATGGAGACGTGATCAAGCACAAAGCAAGGCTCATCGCGAAGGGGTATGTACAACGACAAGGAATTGATTTCGAGGAGGTGTTTGCACGGTGGCCAGACTCGACACCGTGCGCGTCATTCTCGCCATTGCTGCCAATCGCGGTGGCAAGTTCACCACCTCGATGTCAAATCTGCGTTCTTAAATGGGGAGCTCGAGGAAGAAGTTTATGTTACCAAGCTGGAAGGATTCATTGTGAAGGACAAGGAGCACTTTGTGCTCAAATTGAGCAAGGCGCTCTACGGGCTCCGGCAGGCGCCACGAGCCTGGAACATATGACTTGATAGAAGCTTGAAAAATCTCGACCTTATGAAGTGTGCTCAAGAACAAGCTGTGTACACAAGGGGAGCAGGCCAAGCAAGAGTCATCGTTGGTGTATATGTCGATGACCTCATCGTGATCGGAGGAGATTCAGGTACGATCGCGTTTTTCAAACGGCAGATGATGTCCGAATTTGAGATGAGTGATCTCGGATTGCTCAACTACTATCTCGGGATTGAGGTCAAACAAGGAGAAGACAACATCTCAATTAAACATGAAGCTTATGCCAAGAAGGTGTTGACCCAATTTGGGATGTTTGAATGCAATCCCACCAAGCTTCCTATGGAACCAAGATCTCATCTATTCAAGGATCCTGATGGACAACCAGTGGATGCTACGGAGTATCGACGTGTTATTAGGTGCCTCAGGTATCTTCTTCACACACGTCTGGATTTCTCATTTGCTATCGGTGTTCTGAGCAGATTCATGGAGAGGCCCACAGAGATGCATCATAAGGCGGTCAAGCAAATCCTCAAGGTATATGAAAGGGACTATGGTTATGGTCTTGTATACACCAGAGGAGGAATGCTGAGGTGATTACTGGGTACTCAGATAGTGATCTGGCAGGCGACAATGATGACAGGAAGAGTACCGGGGGCATGGAGTTCTAAATCAATGAATGCTTAGTATCATGGAACTCACAGAAGCAGAAAACGGTTGCCCTGTCTTCATGTGAAGCCGAGTTCATGGAGGCCACAGCGGCGGCATGCCAAGCGATGTGGCTGAGAAGTTTATTGGGCGAGCTAACCGGGAATGAGAGTGATGCGGTGAAGTTATTTGTTGACAACAAATCTGCCATCGCACTAGAGATGACGCATACTGTCGTGCTGATGTCATGGCTGCGACCCAAAATCTGCAAGTAACCTCTCATCCCAAAAGCTCGCAATCCATTAGTCAAAATTTCATGCAAAATATTTAAATAAACAGTAATTATTAGAGCCTTCAGAGGATGACATGGGCGGTGTGTGGGAAAAATGTGGCAGTAGGGAGAACAGGAAGTAAGTGGAAACAGGCCGTGGAATCAGTAACTCATAACGCAGCATACTCTCGTCCGATAGACACCTACGAACGTCTGCTAGAGCCGGATCGAATATCATCCTAATTTCGCTCGTCAACATCACACTCAAGCCACAAAATTTTAAGAAGATCCAAATTTTAACGTGTAAAATTTTCCATAAAAAACCTTTGAAGCGGGTGTCCCGATGAGGAGTAAAAAATCTAAGTATGGTCTCGACTCCGTCGAGACGAGTAGACCTAGAAGTTTCAGACCTCGAACGATAGTGAGGTGGTGGTATAACATGCTCGTCTAAAACTAAAGAGAAGTGATGTGGACTAAAGACGTGCTCGTCGAATATGAAGTCGATGAAAGGTGGTGCCTCATGGGACTCAGGTGAGGGACCACTGAACACAATGTCTGTGGACTCAAGGGTTGTGGCAGTGGTGGTGGCAAAGAAAGTCAAGACACAAGACGCACGGGTCTGTGTCACCCAAGATGAGGGCCTTATCACTAACCAAATCCTCTAGGAGAAGAGAAATCAACGATGTGTCATCCGAGGCGAGTGACACATCACTAGTAAGTCCTCCAAGGAGTGGGGCCTCAGGAAAAAACTCGGCGACTGAAGGATGTGAGTCAGTGGAGGAAAGTGGACACACCAAGTCAATCGGGAGGAAGGAATGGGGAGGGAAGACCTCATCTTCCTGGAGCAGGCCTCGGGAAGAACATCCTCGATCGAAGGGGGTGCTAAAATGGAGACTGATGGAGTCATGACTTCATCCGGAGTGAATAAAATAGGAGAGAGTTCTTCTTCCTGTAGCAGGGGCTCAGGAAGAACATCCTCAACTGAAGGGAGTGCTATAGTGGAGAAATGTGGAGTCACGACAATAGTCGGGGTGATAAAAATAGTAGGAAATTTCTCTTCCGGGAGCAGGGGCTCCAGAAGAATCTCCTCGACTGAAGTGAGCATCACAGTGGGGGTGGGTGGAGATAAAGTGCTCGTCGTGAAATTGAGGAGATGTGGAGGACTAACGAGACACCTAACCTCGATTTCCACTACATTAGAAGTGGGAAGGTATGCAGGAGCAGCATAATACGTGCGCGTTGTCACCTCGGGGTTGTGAATAGAGTTGCACAACCCACGCAAATTATGTCGGACGTCAGCAGTGACACACTCAACATCTTTCATCAAAGCTTTAATACACACATCTAAATCACTTATCATTTTTTTTAACGAAAACAAAAATCTAAGCCTAGAATTTGAAAACGACCGGCGCACGGCTATCCCACGATAGGAGTGAGATATCCCAGCAGCCACACCAAACTGATGTGACCCAAGGTGGGAGTGTAGTTTTGAAATAAGGTAAAATGCGACCTATTTAAAATAATTGTGGCGCGAAAGATTTCGCGGGCTATTCTCTAACGAAATAGACAACCAAGACATCGCTCGCGAACGTAGAACTACCGCACGTGGGTAGAAACGTTACGAGTCACAATTCCACGGGTACAAAAATTAACTGGTGGCATTCACGTGTTGGAGAATAATGATAATTAGGAGATAAAGAAACTAGGGCAAGCTCAAATTAATTAATATGCATTTGAACATATATGCATAAAAATTTACTAAAGTTCGCAGGTGATGAAGATGCGAGGTATACCTTAGGGAAGGAGTAGCAACAACTGCATGAGAATTTCCAATGGTGAACTACTCGGCGGCTTCGAGAAAGGAGGGAGGAACTTGCAGGAAGGTTGCCCCAAAGAAATAGGCTCCGCAGGATTCCTGGACGGTGGAGGAAGGGGGGGGGGGGTCATAGCACACACCGCTCTGGAATCCAAGGATGGAGCTATAAGGGTCGACTGTCCAGGAAGGTGCAGGAAAATAGGTGGCTGGCCAGAGGCGCTGCGGGAGTGGAGCTCAAGAAGGTCGTCAGTTGTGCTGGAGCAAAGAGAAATGCCGACTAGAAGGGGAAAATGGTCGGAGACCCTTCGACAAAGGCCAGAGACGACGCGACAAAGGTTGTGGGAGCTCGGAATGGAAACTGGCGCGCTCTCCGGTGCTGGATGGGAAGGAGAAAACGGCGACTGGCTTTGTCGAGAGTATATTGCGTAGAGTTAGGGTTGGCGCTGGATGGAGAACCGATAGAAACCAAAAAGGGTTTAATCGATTCAATTTCCAGCTAAGTATGAATGGATGGGATGGTTAGTTTATATATGGGGGAATAAGGTTTTAATGTTATTGGCAGTCATCCAAATGAAAATTGGAATTTGATTTCTTTTACGAGTAATGGCAATGTGAATGGAAAATTCGAAGGTGGTGCTGGCTGCGACGTAGGAAAATTATAATAAAATAGTTAATTAAAAATTTGCTTGCGCTAATTAACCTACCTCCTAAAATAACAGACCTATGCATTTAAGGTCTCGTTGGCCGGTCACACCAACAAGGCAAACAAAATTTACGCAACAACGTGCGCGATACAAAATACACAAGCGCTAATATCATGCGCGTACAACTCAACACAACCAAATAAAATCAAATGCGCCACAACATGCGTTGCACAAATAAAACATGTATAAATAAAAAATAAAGACACGTCATGGGTTGCATCACCTGGCCCTTTGCAATTTGGGGAATGGACTTGGTTGGACCATTCCCCCAGGCCAACGGGCAGAGGAGATTCCTGCTAGTAATGATTGACTATTTTTCTAAGTGGTTGGAAGTAAAGGCGCTGGCCAAGGTGACTTTGCAGGTCATCAGAAATTTTGTTTAGAGGGAGATCATCTGGCGCCATGGGTTTCCACAGGCCATCGTCACGGACAACGGCCCTCAGTTCGCCTGCACAGAATTCACTAGCTTCTGCGAGCAGCTCGGAATTGACCTAGATTTGCCTCGGTACACCACCCTAGGAGCAACGGGCAGGTGGAGGCCGCGAACAAGATTATTGTGAACCTCCTGAAGAAGAAGGTAGAAAACCTGAAAGGGAGCTGGGTGGAGCAGCTTCCCTCGGTCCTCTGGGCCCTGAGGACCACCCCCAACACAGCCACAGGGGGGACCCCTTTCAAGCTCTCCCATGGATGTGAGGTAGTACTCCTCATAGAATTTGAAGTCCAAACGCCTCGGGTGGTCACGGCAGACGGAGTCAGAGAAGGATGACGGGCCGAAAATGAGGAGGAGCTGCGACTCTCCCTTGACATGGTAGATGAGCTGCATGACCTCTCTGCCATCCGACAGGAAGAAAAGTGAAGAGGAGAATGGCTAAGTACTTTGACAAGCATGTTAGAGTCAAACAATTTGTGGAGGGGGAGTTGGTCTTGAAAATGGTATATGTAGTGGGAAGATCGGCAGACGTGGGGAAGCTCAACCCCAACTGGGAGGGTCCATACATTGTAAAAGAAACATTGAAATCAGGAGCGTATCATCTTCAAAATGTGGAGGGCGAGACCCTAAGTCTCATATAGAGCGATGATGACTTGAAACATTTTTATTCTTGAGATATGTAAGTGATGCCTTGTTTTAATAAAGGTTTTTGATGTGTTAATCCTCCTGTAGTAATTCGCGTGAGAGGGTGAAGGTGTTCATTTGATAGACCCCGAGCAGATCCCGCTGCCAGGCTCTCACCTATCTGGCAGGGCTGGATGTCACTCGATGATGTCTACCCAGACCCTGAGCAGATCCCGCTGTCAGGCTCTCACCTAGCTGGTAGGGCTGGATGTCACTCGATGGCGTCTACCCAGACCCCGAGCATATCCCGCTGCAAGGCTCTCACCTAGCTGGCAGGGCTGGATGTCACTCGATGGCGTCTACCTAGAGCCCGAGCAGATCCCGCTGTCAAGCTCTCACCTAGCTGGCAGGGCTGGATGTCACTCGATGGCGTCTACCCAGACCCCGAGCAGATCCCGCTGTTAGGCTCTCACCTAGCTGGTAGGGCTGGATGTCACTCGATGGAGTCTACCCAGACCCCGAGCAGATCCCGCTGTCAGGCTCTCACCAAGCTGGCATGGCTGGATGTCACTCGATGGTGTCTACCAAGACCCCGAGCAGATCCCACTGCCAGGCTCTCACCTAGATGGCAGGGCTGAATGTCACTCAGGGAAGCCCGACCCTCTCTAGATGTTACTTGAGAAGTCTGGCCTCTCCTAAGGATAGGGAAGAAAAGTCCTCACAGGCGAGTCGGGGTTCGCGGGCTCAGCTCGGCAGAAGGGTGGTGAGCCAATTTCCTGACATTTGGCAAAAGAGCGAGTTCCGGTAGCGCATTCTACCACCTTCAGGTTTTACTTGTGAAATTTTCTGTTTCTTATTTGACATTGGCGAGAGAGGCAATGCCTGCGCAAACAGGGAGGTGACGAGCCCAGCGTGGCAAATGATCCATTTCTGGATTGCCTGGGGTGGGCGAGCTCTCGAGGTCTGTTCGCGGCTACGAGTCCTAACATCCGTTATAGCGGCGAGCACTATCGTAGCGAGACCACTCAAAGGGAAAAAACGTGCAGGCGAAATGCATCACAGTAAGAAAGTGCAAGAAAAAGAGGAGAAAAAATCTATTTTTTATTAAGAAAAATTCAGATTACATCAGGGGGAGCTCGCCTGGGTGAGGTTACAAAAAGAAAGGGGGGGGGGAATTATAATGAAAAGAAAGGATGTGGGTCAGCTCTCTCCTTCCCCTCCGACTGGCAATCTTCGCCTGCTCCTCCGGACAGGTCATCTTTGAAGCCCTTCCCGAAGAGTAGGTCGAGGTTGTCCTCCTTCTCCCTAGGCGGCGTCGCCGGGAACAGACTCGACATAAGATCCCGGGTCATGATCCCCTCGCAGCCCTCCACCAGCACCCCCGCGTCTTTCATCATCTGAATGGTACATTCGGCGGAAGCGATCGAGTTTACCCGCAGCCTTTCAACAACATTAGCCTCGCCAAATATCCTCAAGATCTTATACGGGAAGGAGGGCTCACTATTGCCCGAAGGGAAGAAGATTTGCGCCTGGCGGAGGACCTCGCAGTGGAGGCCATTGTTCTCCTCCTTCAAAGCCCCGTTCTCCCCTTCCAGCCCGGCAAGGCGATCGCGCAGCTGATTATTCTCCTATTCCAGCCCGGCAGTGCGAGCCCGCAACTCCTTAGCGGCCTTGGCATCCTAAAGAAGAAAAAGGAAGCACGTTTATAACAGAGGATAGAAAATTCTAAAAGTAAAAAGGGAAGCATCCTGATGCTTACCATCCCACCGGCGTCTTGGGCGAGTAAGTTCTCGACGATGTCGAGTTGCCTCGCCAGGTCGACAGCCTTGTCCTTGGCAACGTCACGTGCTTGCTCGGCTTTCTGCAGGTGGTTACTGAGGTTGAAGCTGCAACGGATGATCATATGATGCAGCTCCATGGCCCGCATATGGTCTTGCATGCCTTCGTGGCCGAGCTGCCGTAAGGCCATACCCTTATAGGCCTCGGCGTCCTCGTGGACATAAATGCCGAAGCCGAGCGTGTAGGCATGGCCGGTGGAGAGCTGACGGTCGGCCCAAGAAGGGTGAAGGGTGGAGATGGAGACTCGGTGGGCTAGCTCATCCTACTGGACCATGGGTTCACCGGCCGAGATTTTCCACCTTCCCCCAAAGCCAAAGAGGGGATGCTCTTCAGCGCGGCTGGCTCGCTGGCCGTCTTCTTCACAGCAAGGGGAGCAGAGGACTCACCACCCCCTACTCCTTGCCCGTAATCTCCTTCAGCGGGCTCTCCGGCAACCTGTCTATGATGGTCTCAGACGAGCTCATATATTTAGGTTTTTTTGTTGTTGTTGTTGTCTCACCCGAGGGACCACAACGACTTTCTTCATCTTCTTCGGCAGCTGTTGGTGACGAGGCGGGCTTGGTCCCGCAGACTCAGGTCGCTTCCTGCTGGATGAGGGTTTGGAGGAGGCCAGCTCGTCTTGGCAGGCCGTCGCTGCCTCCCTCTCGCGAGCAAGGGGGTTAGAGAGTAATCTCGAGACTGCGAATGGCGGGTTCGCGGGAATCAGCCGTTCCCCTGCATGAAAAAACTTAGAAAAATTCTATGATGATTCGACGAGCTGAGCAAAAAGAAAGAGAAGAATACCTTCGCCGGGAAGAACGGGGCGGAGCGAGTCGAGGGCCCTTCGTAGGAAGGCGACCTCGAAATCCTTGTGGAGGAAGAACTTATGGAGCTCGGCGTCGTTGCCGGACATGGCGGGAGGGCGGAACACATCCTCGCCTTTTTTTGAGGGAGGCCCCGAAGTAGGCGACACCATCCGGGGTCGCCTTGCAGGAGAAGAGCTTCCTGAAAACGTTCAGGTTGAACTCTATTCGCTCCCGACGGAGGAAGCGTGCGAAAGCCACCATCATGGCGATAGAGTTTGAGTTAAGTTGTGCGGGCACCGCGCCGTAGTATTTCAGTATCTGGAGGATTTCCGGCCAGAGTGGTAGGCGCAACCCCAACTCGAAATGAAAGATGGGGAAGGTGAGCTCGTCAGAATAAAAGGTGTTGATGGCTTCCTGCTCCTTGGGCCGGCGCGCCTCAAAGCCCAGAGGCACGTAGTCGGTGATGAACTCTGCGAGCTCCGCTTTGCTCGTATTCCCCTTGAAGAAGCAGTAGTCGGTGAAGTGCTAGGCACACTTAGAGCGGTCGTCGGCGTCCGGATTCATCTTGCCCATGCTCGTGTGAAGGCTAGAAGCACGACTACGGGAGGAGAGGAGAAGCGAGAAGGCGGATTAAGCAGTAAAGGCGATAGTATGGGGTTGGTGAAGAGGCTTATTTATAGAAAAAGAAATTTGAGGCCGAGCTGGCCGATCAGTCTAGCCCGCAGTCCCAGCTCGCCAATCCCAGCTCGCCGACTCCGAAAACTTGTCCCATCACACGCCGAGCTAAATATAAGGCGCGGTATGTTATTTAAATGATAGGCATTTAAAATCTAACAATGTCCCAAGTTATTACAGAATATGGGAGAATACAGTTCAAAGAAATCAAATACAAAAGAAGAAGATGCACAAGCTAAAGGGGATCAGGGGCGAGTGCCAGTAGGCTCAACAACGGAGCCGTTTTTATCTACCCCGGCCTCGCATCCCCCGCCCCCCAGATTGTCACGAGCTGAGGAGCTCGCGAATCCGTCCCGAGTTTCTCTGGGCGACCAGGAGGCCCTCATCGATCTCATCCAAAAGTCTGGAAGGGGATATCGCCTCACCTGCCGGGTTGCCCCTCACCTCATATGCAAGCCGCACGTAGTCGCGCTGCAGTATCTCATTGTCTTCCTACACCTGGCGCAGCCCGCGCACCAGCTTCTTGAAGAGCCCAATTCCACTCCTTGTCAGGTCGCTGTCCTCCACTTCAAAGCCCAGATAGGAGTCTAGCGAGCTCGGAGAGGGCAGGGGGGAATAGCAGGTTGGTCGCGAAGATTCTTCAGCCTCAGACTTGCTGGGAAGAGCTGTGAAGACAGTTAAGCATCAGTATGGAAGGCGAGTATCCAGGAAAATTACAGGACAAAAATCGGAGGCCGGCTTACCTGACGAGCTCGGAACCCCAAAGAAAGTGCGGGGAGGGACCAATCTCAGATTCTTACCGCGGCCTGGGCAGCATGTTCTTGGCAAAAAGAGGTTTAAGCCCAGAACGGGGATGGCTCCAGCACCTCCCCCCGCGGTCCCGGCAGGTCGCTGAGGGGAAGGGGCGCAAACCGGCGAGTTCGGCCTCTGCGAATCTAACCCTAGGGTCCCAAAGAGGTGTGACGGGTCCTGAAGGGGGGTGACGGGTCCCAAGGGAGATTCTCTGGAGTTTTAATCCGCGAGTCGCCAAAGGGGTTCTTGACTCACGGCGCGGAATCTTCGGCGTCATCCTGTTGGATGTGCGGGTCGGTGCAGAGGTCAACAATATTTTCCCCTTCTCAAGGGCAGGCAGATTGGTGGAGTCGGTCCCGCGCTCCAAGGTCGTTTTCAGGTCATCGAATATGGGTTCGGCCGCCTGGGGAAATGCTTTCGCCCAATTGGCGGGATTGGGCTCGACCGAGCCGCTCTACGGGATGCCTAGGGGAACCGGGGTCAGGCTAGTAATGCGAGTAGAGGAAGCCTCGCGAACTCGAGCGAGCCTCTCTTGGATCTCCTTAGGGATTGGCATCTCGACAAGATTAGAGCGAAGGGAATGACAAAAGTCACCCAGGTACGCAGACACATATATATAGCCACAGGTGGACCCCACCCGAAAATTCTCTCTAGCTCCTGCCGCACTCGCCGAACACTTGGGGTTGGATGATTCTTTCCGAGCTTTACCAAGCTCAAAAATAGTGGGGATTGTGTACAACCCCGTATCCGGCGAGTGGGGTTGCCAGGAACCGGACCGACCGACTCTCTTTTCTCAAGTCTCGGGCGAGCACCAAGGGGGCCAGAGCTCGGCAGCCCCCAGCTCGCCCATGCGAGCCCGGCTAGTGGCAGGCGATTAGGGCCAGCCGGACCCGCACTTGCCAGGAGGTAGGTAGACGCGGCGAGTACCAGCCAGTGCAGACACTTGATGCTGTTCCGCCTTAGCGTTGAGTGAAGTCCAGACACTCAACGCCGTTATATCTTTAGCATCGAGTGAAGTACAGACACTTGACGTCGTTCTGCCTTAGCATTGAGTGAAGTCCAGACACTCAACGTCGTTCTGTCTTTAGCATCGATTGAAGTCCAGACACTTGACGCCATTCCACCTTAGCGTTGAGTGAAGTCCAGACACTCAACGCCGTTCTGTCTTTATCGTCCAGTGAAGTCCAGACACTTGACATCGTTCCGCCTTAGCATTGAGTGAAGTCCAGACACTGGACGCCGTTCTTTCTTTAGCGTCGAGTGAAGTCCAGACACTTGACGCCATTCCGCCTTAGCGTTGAGTGAAGACCACAGACTCAACGCCGTTCTGTCGTTAGAGTCGAGTGAAGTCCAGACACTCAGTGCCATTCTACCTTGGCATTGAGATAAGCCCGCCCAATCCACTCAGTTCGTCGAACGGAGCTCAGCATTCATCGAACGGAACTCAGCATTTGTCGGGCTCAATTTCTCAAGAGCCGACCCGCAGGATCATGCATTCCTAGTCCCAGGCGAGCAATCAATGGGCCAGAGCTCGACAACCCCCAGATCGTACAGACAAGGTGGAATCATCTGGGGCGAATAGAGCCAAAAGGCTCGCACTCGCTAGGTGGAGCCGGAGAGTAGGGCCAGCCGGGCCCGTACCCGTCGAGGCCCGACGGAATATTCGAGCCCGTATTCGCCGTCACAGGCGAGCAGAGGCTTCAGAGGGCCACTCGCCTAATAATCTATGATGCTTTTTACCATTTTGCCCATACTGGTCTGCCCATAACCTTTCAGAACAGTTGAGTTACGTTGTTGGCAGGCCAACCTGGACTGCACATAGTTGTTTGGAACAACGGAGGTTGGCTATTTGCAGTCATTTTCAGAAATCTATAAATAGGACCCAAGGGGTACCTCAGAAGGCATGTTCACTTGTTCCCAGTCTTCTAGCGTTTTCTGAGGTTACCTTAGCTCGGCCTTTGGCTAAGGAGGGGAAGCACTCCAAGATCTTCCGGGTGTGTGGTGGGACCTCCACGCCGAGCCCTTAGGTCAGTTTTCTTTTGTCAATTGGATTGCCGAAGAGAAGTAAGTGTGCGATCACCCCTTCCCCAAGGGTGAACTCCACAAGAGACCGAGTTTTCGGTTTCAACATCATCAACGACATAATCATATGAGTAGTATATAACTTCTTCCCCCGGGAATTTCAGAAGAGTGATATCGTTCAACATGTTCACATGCTCATTTAGATGTGTTAAAAAAGCTCTATCTCGAATATAGTTTTTATCGCCGACGTGCGAACACATATTGAGAAATGTAGCATTTATTAAATCACTAATTGATTTTTCACCCTCCCATGACATCCTCATTATATCGGGGATCCTAATCATTTCATTTTGTACGGTCATTTCCGTACCATTTCCAACACAAAGCAAATATTCAGAAAAACTGCTATATTTTTTTCCGGCATATTTTCTGTTAGAGTTATTATCTTAACATGATTCCATAAATATGATTGAACAATACTTGCATTAATAATATGTGCTCTTATTCCACTAACAACAACAGGTAGTAGTACTTGGCGAAAATCTTCCCCCATAATGATAATTTTACCTCCAAATGACTTATTTACATCTGTGACGTCACAAAATGAAAGATCAACCGCCTCGAATGCCTTTCTATCTGCCATTGGTGGTTCATCCCAAATTATGGCTGATGATTTTTGGATAACTTCTGTAAAATATGATTGTTTGTGAAAACTGCAATACGATTTGTCATCCAATTTAATAGGTATATGTAATTTTGAGTGTGCAGTTCGACCTCCTCGTAAGAGATTTGCGGAAATACCTGAAGTAGTTGTAGCTAAAATGATGCATCTTTTATGCCTAAAAGTAGCAAGAATTGCACGGTAAAGATATGTCTTTTCAGTTCCACCTGGTCCATTAATAAAAAGAACTCATGTGTCTTGTTTCTTATCGCCTCACTTATCGTATTATAAGCATGTAATTGTCCTTCATTGAGTAATGCAAATGCATTAAGATCATCTCTTGTAATAGGTAATGATTACTCTGCTTCAATAAGACTTGAGAGGTTATTGAAATGGTTGAATGATTCATTTATCGGTGGTAAATCAAACTCTCTAATAGAACGTTTATGTCGTTGAAGAATATCATTCAGGTCATGAAGAAGCTTATTCATAATGCAGAAATCATTAGTGGCGCTGGAACTTGGGTAATCTTCTATCATGCTTGAATAATTGTCATCCCAAGTACTTCTGACATCAGTTGGTTCACAAAATATCAAAATAGTAGCAAACAATCTTCTCAACGCAGATGACATTCTGAAAACTCGAGCCTCGATTAGACATTCTCAAATACTATTATCTTGCTAAAGCAAGCCGTACTTCTCTGCATCATTCTTAAAAGTGTTATAGTGAATTCCATTGACGGTCAATAAACTATCGAATGATGTAGGACCCGGAACATGATTCAATAGTGTAACGCCCCTAAACTCAAAGGAGCAAAAAAAAAAAAAAAAAATCAAAACTTGTTTCTGGAATAATTTGGGCCAGTTTGAGTTCTGGCTGCAGGCACACGGCCTGGGACAACGGGCGTGTCCCAGGGCGTTTTCAAGCCTGTGTCGACACTAAGGCGTTGAAGTCGACACTTTGGTCTCGACATTGTGTCGAGACTGGGCACACGGCCTGCGACACGGGCGTTCTGTCGCAGGGCGTGTTCGACCCGTGTCGACACTTAGCGTGAAGTCGACACAGTGCTTGAAGTTGTGTCGAGACACGGCACACGGCCTGCGACACGGGCGGTCGCAGGGCGTGTCAACCCGTGTCGACACTCGTCCCGCGAAAGTCGACACTTTGGTGTCGACCGTGTGTCGAGACCTGGCACACGGCCTGCGACACGGGCGTGTCGCAGGGCGTGTCGACCCGTGTCGACACTTAGCCGCGAACGTGCTGAGACCTGTACACGGCCTGGAGCCCAGGCCGTGTCAAGGTGACACGGGCAAGGACACGGGCGTGTCCGAACCCGTGTCAGCGCTCGGGTTGGAAATGGGGAGAAAATCATGGGGGTACACGGCCAGATACACGGCCGTGTAGTTGGAACACGGGATGTCAGTCGAACACGGCGTGTTCGATGCCCGTGTGAGGTTCCAGGTGATTGATTTTGACGGCGAATGAGGCACACGGCCTGGACAACGGGCGTGTGTGCCAGGCAGTGTGTTCGGCCAAGATGGGCATTTCAGTCCCGAATCGAAGCCGTTCATTTCTTTGACTGAGGATCCAACGGCTGGGGGTTGTTCCTGAAGGGATATACCGGGTTTTGACTTAGAAAACCCTCACTTTTTATAACGTATGCTCTCCAAATCCTTGGAGGAAAGAAAAGCTAAGGCAAGAAGAAGAGGAACTAGATCCGCCATTGGAGGAGCTTCGGAGCTCCGAATCGCAAGCCGACTCCGGATCCACGGAGGCAACGCAAGTGCGGTGATTTCCATCCGATTACTTTTCGATGCGCCAAAGAGGACCGCAAGGGTAACGATCCTCATCTTGAGCATGAGTCGCTCTTTCTTTGCATAGGAAGCCCGCTCTCGCGAGTTTGAGCGGAGAGTTGGAGGGTTTCCTTCGGGTAAGATATGTGAAGTCCCCGTTGTTTAAGAGTCCGTATGCGAGAAACGACATATGCATTTTGGTTGAAGCCTAACCACGAGACATGTAGTTCGGATCGGTGATGTCGCATTGCATATAGCGGAACGGAGAAGACTCATTGCTATTGGTGTTTTTCGGTTGTCTACGCGGTAGATTGCAGCAGGGGAGCTTTGGGGACTAACCCAAAGGTGCACCCGGAAAACTGGGCGGACACGAGGTCTTGCCAACTTGGTGGCTTGAAGCCAACTTGAACATAACGGGGTTATGTGACTGTGGTGAAATGGGACTCGGTAGAAGTTTGACCTGCGCATATGGTTAAATTACCGTTGCGGGAGCATATGGTTTAAATTACCGTTGCGTTGTGAGCACGGTTAGATGGAACCGTACCCACTCTATGTCGTTCGGATTAGGGCCGTTGGCATAGATGAGGGTCTTCGGCGGTCTATGGTTTTAATTACGTGACCCATGCCAGGAAGACAAATTGCTCATAGTTTGGCCGTCCAAGAGAGGATGGCGGTGAGTCGGCAGACTTAGACTGCGTTCACCAAGAATGTGCCCTGAGTGCACGGGGCGTGTGGCCGTGAGCCAACGCCTGTGATGAAATGGCTATATTTATATTGCTCGCTTAGCTAATGAAATGCAGGGAAGGAGCATCGCCGCCCCGAGTTGGGGCGGGATCGTTATAATTTGGTCAGCATTGCTGACCGTTGCTTTGTTTGCCACCGTGCGGTGGTTTGTTTGCTTGCAGGTGCAGCTGGACCAAGCGGTCAATAGCGGGCTAAAGCCCTTTTTGCGAAGCTGGCCCTCGAAGGCCCAAGTGAAATGTTTTATGTTTTATTCATGTATGGCCGGCCTGCGTGCCGAAGTTTGGAAAACATGTAAAAGACAAGTGAAACTTTTGTAAGGCCTTAAGGCCGACTTTGAGTATTTTGTAATAACATTCCTATTATCTTGTTAGTGGACATTCATGCTTGTGCTGGGTTCTTGTTTGCAACTTATATAAATTGCTTCCGCTAGAATGCTCTGTGTAGGACGTTGAGATTGGTTGGATGGTTTCCATAAGTAACCACCCGGTCTGTCTGTGGTATATGGCGTCGGCCCCGGCCGGACCTACTGCTATATGCTATGCGACGGATAGGGGGTGTTACAATTGGTATCAGACTACTGGTTTTGGTCGGGCTTAAAAGGAATTCGTGGCGAATTCTTTTTAAGGGGTGGTGAGCACATTGTGTGCGTCATCGTAATAACAGTAAAAAGAACCCATGAATGTCCACTTAGGAATGAAAATACTCGTGTTTGAGGAACCTGCGTGTTCCTATAATTGCTGTTTGCAATTTATTTGGTCGCTTAACGGTGTTTTGTACCACTATAGGTGACCCGAAGTGGTGTTGGGCCGTCAGAACGCCGAGGTTCTGAGGCTAGTAGTGCACCAGAAGTTGCTCCCGCAACACCTTTGTCGGCTGAAAATATACGATTGGTGGCTGAAGCGGTGTTGCCGTGATCAATGCGCAGCCTGGAAGGCAAGCGCAGCAGCCGCTCCTGTGATGGAGCAAGTACCTCTTCAAGAGGCTGAGCCGAGGAGGATGGAGCAAGTGGTTGTAGAACCAATAGTGCCAAGGAGGGCGACTGAGAGGCAGTTGAAGCATGTAATGAGCTTTAACCCTCCGTTATTCTCGGGGTTGGGAACCCCATCGCAGGCTGAAGACTGGCTCTCTAGGGTGAAGAGAGTCATGACAGCGACGGAGACGGAGGAGTGGCAAATGACCACCATCGCTACGTTCCTTCTGGATGGGGAAGCGAGGATGTGGTGGGAAGGTTTGGAGCTGCATCATTTGAGAGGTAGACAACTGATAGACGTTCCGATGGAAGAGTTCTCGGAATTGTTCTTAGCAAGATACCTCCCTTCTACTCAGAGGATCTCGATGGAGAATGAATTCCTGAAGTTGGTGCAGGGTGAGAGAGCGTGGATGAATATCTCCACGAGTTTACGCGGTTGAGTCGTTATGCTAGCTCCACCATCATGGATGAGGAGCGCAAGACTAATCGTTTTTATGAAGGCTTGAGGGATGAGCTGAGATTGTTACTGTCGGGGCCAATGACGCAGGGTTTCTTAACCTTGGTCAATACTGCCCGGTCCTTGGAGAAGGACATGAAGAGTGTGCAAGCGAAGAAAGGCTTGGGTGAGAAGAAATCTGAGTTCAAGTGCCGACTACTTCAAAGTCTGGCTATCAAAGATTCTTTAAGAAGCATAGGACTTCGGGTCCAGCTCCTTCTGGTGCTTCTGGGGCGACTACGAGTCGGACCCCGGGCGCGTGCTTTACTTGTGGCAAGACGGGGCATTTCGCCCGTGATTGTTGGAGCGGACGTCCTAAGTCCGAGAGGAGGCCAGGAGCTACTTATGAAGAGAAGAGAAGGAAGGCGGTGGAGTCGACCGCATCCCACTATGCTCCGGCCCAACCAAGGGTCTATAATCTTGGCCAACAGGAGGCCATTAACAAGCTGATGTGGTGACAGGTACGGTTTAATTTATAGCAAGTCAATTCCTTATATGCTTGTTATGTATATGTTACCTTACCACTGCTTGTTTAGGATTTGTATTGATTTGTGAAAATCCGGCACGAGCACTCTTTGATACGGGAGCTTCACACTCCTTCTTGTCCGAAGGATTTATATCACGCATCGGAGTCCCTTCTTCGATGGCGAAGGACAAGTTGGATGTGTTGTTGCCCAATGGGTGTTCGATGCGAGCGGTTAGGATCTGCGAAGTTAAAGTTCGTATTGGAGAGCAGGAGTTTGACCTGCGGGCGTCCTTACTTCCGTTGGTGGAGTTCGACGTCATTTGGAATGGACTGGCTCTCGGAGCAGCAGGCCCATATAGATTGCGGTAGCAAGGAAGTAAAGCTGGGAGCAAGTCGTGAGACGACTTTTACGGGCTTAAAGGGGTCGAGCAAGACGTTGATGTCTGCTCTTCAGGTGGTGAAGGCGGTTCGTGCCGGAGCAGAACTGTTCTTTACACTAGTGGAGGTTGCAAAGCCGAAGCCCGCGATGGATTGTATTTCAGTGGTATCGGAATACCCTGATGTGTTCCCCGCAGATCTTCCTGGAGCCCCGCCTCAACGGGAGATAGATTTTACGATCGAGCTAGTGCCAGGTGCAAAGCCTGTGTCACGATCTCCGTATCGGCTAGCGCCTAAGGAAATGGCGGAGCTGAAAGTCAACTGCAAGAGTTGTTGGAGCAAGGGTATGTGCGCCCGAGTTCTTCGCCTTGGAGCGCACCGGTCCTCTTTGTTAAGAAGAAGGACGGAAGCTTGAGGTTGTGTATTGATTATCGGGAGCTAAACAAGCTGACTGAGAAGAACAAGTACCCGATCCCCGGATTGATGATCTCTTTGATCAGTTAGTCGGGTCGACGGTGTACTCGAAGTTAGATCTCAAGTCTGGGTACTATCAGCTGCGGATAAGGGAGAGTGATATCCCGAAGACAGCGTTTAGTACGAGATACGGGCATTATGAGTTTACGGTCATGCCGTTTGGGCTGACTAATGCGCCGTCAGTATTTATGGATTTGATGAACAGGACGTTCAGGGAGTACTGGACCATTTCGTGATCGTCTTCATCGACGATATTTTGGTGTACTCGCAAAGTGAGGAGGATCACTTCAAGCATCTCCATTTGGTGTTGGAGACACTCAGGAGAAACCAGTTGTATGCCAAGTTCTCGAAGTGCGAGTTTTGGCTATCCTCAGTGGCGTTCCTCGGGCATATAGTGAGTGGAGAGGGTATTGCTGTGGATCCGGCGAAGATTGTTGCGATACGGGAGTGGCCTGAGCTTGCTACGGTAGCAGAAGTCCGGAGCTTTTTTGGGCTTGCCGGTTATTATAGGCGCTTCGTAGAGAACTTCTCGCGGATAGCGCTACCTCTCACTACTTTGACGAGGAAGGAGCATAAGTTCGTTTGGACGCCGAGTGCGCGCGAGCTTTTGAGGAATTGAAGTGTCGGTTGACCACGGCGCCTGTGCTGAGTTCGCCGGTTGGAACCGAAGGCTATGAGATATATAGCGATGCTTCGGGCAGCGGTTTGGGTTGCGTGCTACTGCAGCACGGCAGCGTGATAGCTTATGGCTCGAGACAGCTAAAAGTGCACGAGAGGAATTATCCGGTCCACGACTTGGAGTTAGCGGCCGTGATTTTTGCCTTGAAGCTGTGGAGACACTATTTGTACGGTGTGAAGATTGATATCTACACCGATCACAAGAGCCTAAAGTATTTGATTGATCAGAAAGATCTGAATATGCGGCAGCGTAGGTGGATGGAGTTCCTGGGGGACTATACTTTCAAGATCCACTACGTGCCTGGCAAAGGGAATGCGGTTGCGGACGCGTTGAGTCGCCGAGCCCCAGCTCAAGCGAGTTGGCTATCAGTGCATGATGAGCGGTTGGTGCAGAGCTGGAGGTGTTGGAGATTGTTTTTGTGTGGAAGACAATCTAGTGCTGAAGCAGTGC
Organism: Platanthera guangdongensis; assembly: GCA_039583875.1. NCBI lineage: Eukaryota > Viridiplantae > Streptophyta > Magnoliopsida > Asparagales > Orchidaceae > Platanthera > Platanthera guangdongensis. The sequence goes on from CM077158.1 coordinate 83,002,937, forward strand.
TGAATTGGACTGAAGTCCAATATGACCTGGCTGATCGGATTCGGCAGGCTTTGGATATGGATGCTAATATGAAGCAGATCATGATAGAGCTCTGGATGGGTCAAATTCCCAATTCGTTGTGGAGGACGGATTGCTTTGGAGAGACGGTCGTTTGTGCGTCCAAGTGTGGGCAATTTACGGGTGGAGTTGTTGTACAGGCGCACCATACCAAGTACTCGATTCACCCGGGGAGCACGAAGATGTACCGCGATATCAAGAAGCTATTTTGGTGGCCGGGTTTGAAAAAGGATGTGGCGCTATATGTAGCGAAGTGCCAAACCTGCGCCTTGGTAAAGGCGGAGTGCCAAAAGCCGGGAGGATTTCTAAGTCCTTGCCTATTCCGGAGTGGAAATTCGACGACATCTCTATGGACTTTGTGCATGGTTTGCCAAGGTCGCAAAAGGGGAACGACGCCATTTGGGTGGTGGTCGATCGATTAACGAAGGTGTCGCATTTTATTCCGCATAGGAAGGATGATCCGGTGGAGAAGCTGGCGAAGCTTTATATGGATAACATAGTGCGGCTTCATGGTGTGCCCCGCAGCATCGTGAGTGACCGAGATGGGCGGTTCACGTCCAATGATTGGAGGCTGGTGCAGCAAATGTTGGGAACCAAGCTGAAGTTTAGCACAGCCTTCCATCCGCAAACGGATGGGCAGACCGAGAGGGTCAATAGAACGATGGAAGACATGCTTCGCATGTGTGTCTTGGACTTTGGAAAGCAATGGGAGGACCACCTTTATTTGGTGGAGTTCGCATACAACAACAGCTACCAAGCAAGTATTCAGATGGCGCCTTTCGAGGCCCTATATGGTAGAAGATGTCGCACGCCGTTGTCTTGGTTAGAAACGGGCGAGTCGAAGTTGTATAAGCGATCGGAAGTGGATGATGCTACTTCTTTGGTGAGAACCATTCGGGAGAGGTTGCTTATCGCTCAGGACCGGCAAGCAAAGTACTATAATGCCAAGCACAGGAACGTGGAGTTCGCTGTGGGCGATTATGTATACTTGAAGATCAAGCCGTTCAAGGGTGTCTCGCGGGTGCGGCGATTGAAAAAGCTAAGCCCGAGGTACCTTGGACCGTTCGAGGTTCTGGAGCGAGTAGGAGAAGCGGCCTATCGGCTGAAGCTTTCAGTGGAGCTAAGTGGTTTACATGATGTATTCCATATTTCGGTGCTTCGGAAGGCGGTGCAAGAGCCTACGCAAGTGATCGCGGCCAATCAAGTGCCGGTGGATAGTGGGCTAACGACAAAAGTCAAGCCCGTGCGGATTGAGGACTCGGAGGTCAAGCGGCTACGCAATAAAGAGATCAGGATGGTCAAAGTCCGGTGGGACAATTGCGGTCGTGAGGAGCTCTCTTGGGAGCGAGAGCAGACGATGCTTGACGAATATCCGGAGTTGTTCCGCTCAGGTACAAATTTTAGTTTTGGTACATGTTTTTTCCTTTATGTAATTTCGTGGGCGAAATTCTTTTAAGAGGGGTAGAGTTGTAACGCCCCGAAACTCAAAGGAGCAAAAGGGGAATAATTTGGGCCAGTTTGAGTTCTGGCTGCAGGCACACGGCCTGGGACACGGGCGTGTCCCAGGGCGTGTCAAGCCTGTGTCGACACTAAGGCGTGAAGTCGACACTTTGGTCTCGACATTGTGTCGAGACTGGGCACACGGCCTGCGACACGGGCGTGTCGCAGGGCGTGTCGACCCGTGTCGACACTTAGCCGTGAAGTCGACACAGTGCTTTGAAGTTGTGTCGAGACACGGCACACGGCCTGCGACACGGGCGTGTCGCAGGGCGTGTCAACCCGTGTCGACACTCGTCCCGCGAAGTCGACACTTTGGTGTCGACAGTGTGTCGAGACCTGGCACACGGCCTGCGACACGGGCGTGTCGCAGGGCGTGTCGACCCGTGTCGACACTTAGCCGCGAAGTGCTGAGACCTTGTACATGGCCTGGAGCCCAGGCGTGTCAAGGTGACACGGGCAAGGACACGGGCGTGTCCGAACCGTGTCAGCGCTCGGGTTGGAAACGGGAGAAAATCATGGGGGTACACGGCCAGATACACGGCCGTGTCAGTTGGAACACGGGCGTGTCAGATCGAACACGGGCGTGTTCGATGCCCGTGTGAGGTTCCAGGTGATTTGATTTTGACGGCGAATGAGGCACACGGCCCTGGACACGGGCGTGTGCCAGGCCGTGTTCGGCCCAGATTGGGCATTTCAGTCCCGAATCGAAGCCGTTCATTTCTTTGACTGAGGATCCAATGGCTGGGGGTTGTTCCTGAAGGGATATACCCGGGTTTTGACTTAGAAAACCCTCACTTTTTCCACTTGTTTCTCTCCAAATCCCTTGGAGAAAGAAAAGTTAAGGCAAGAAGAAGAGGAACTAGATCCGCCATTGGAGGAGCTTCGGAGATCCGAATCGCAAGCCGACTCCGGATCCACGGAGGCAACGCAAGTGCGGTGATTTCCATCCGATTACTTTTCGATGGCGCCAAAGAGGACGCAAGGGTAACGATCCTCATCTTGAGCATGAGTCGCTCTTTTCTTTGCATAGGAAGCCCGCTCTCGCGAGTTTGCGGAGAGTTGGAGGCGTTCCTTCGGGTAGATATGTGAAGTCCCCGTTGTTTAGAGTCCGTATGCGAGAACGGACATAGGCATTTTGGTTGAAGCCTACCCGGACATGTAGTTCGGATCGGTGATGTTGCATTGCATAAGGCCGGAGAAGACTCCGGCTATTTGGTGTTTTTCGGGTTTTCTACGCGGTAGATTGCAGCAGGGAGCCTTGGGGACTAACCCAAAGGTGCACCCGGAAAACTGGGCGGACACGAGGTCTTGCCAACTTGGTGGCTTGGAAGCCAACTTGAACATAACCGGGTTATGTGACTTGTGGTGAAAATGGGACTCGGTAGAAGTTTGACCTGCGCATATGGTTTAAATTACCGTTGCGGGCGCATATGGTTTAAATTACCGTTGCGTTGTGAGCACGGGTTAGATGGAACCGTACCCACTCTATGTCGTTCGGATTAGGGCCGTTGGCATAGATGAGGGTCTTCGGCGGTCTATGGTTTTAATTACCGTGACCCATGCCAGGAAGACAAACTGCTCATAGTTTGGTCGTCCAAGAGAGGATGGCGGTGAGTCGGCAGACTTAGACTGCGTTCACCAAGAATGTGCCCTGAGTGCACGGGGTGTGTGGCCGTTGAGCCTCCGCCTGTGATGAAATGACTATATTTATATTGCTCGCTTAAGCTAATGAAATGCAGGGGAAGGAGCATCGCCGCCCCGAGTTGGGGGCGGGATCGTTATAATTTGGTCAGCATTGCTGACCGTTGCTTTGTTTGCCACCGTGCGGTGGTTTGTTTGCTTGCATGTGCAGCTGGACCAAGCGGTCAATAGCGGGCTAAAGCCCTTTCTGCGAAGCTGGCCCTCGAAGGCCCAAGTGAAATGTTTTATGTTTTATTCATGTATGGCCGGCCTGCGTGCCGAAGTTTGGAAAACATGTAAAAGACAAGTGAAACTTTTGTAAGGCCTTAAGGCCGACTTTTGAGTATTTTGTAATAACATTCCTATTATCTTGTTAGTGGACATTCATGCTTGTCGTTGGGTTCTTGTTTTGCAACTTATATAAATTGCTTCCGCTAGAATGCTCTGTGTAGGACGTTGAGATTAGTTTGGTATGGTTTCCATAAGTAACCACCCGGTCTGTCTGTGGTATATGGCGTCGGGCCCCGCGGACCTACTGCTATATGCTATGCGACGGATAGGGGTGTTACAAATAGCATACGTAAATAATATCTTTCACTATCAACAAGTGGAAAAGAATAAATCTTACCAATCACTCTTCGTTTTCTGATTCTTTTCCTCCAATATTTTTGTTGTTTGAACCAACAATAATATTTTGAAAAATCTCTATATAAATATAAGTTTTGCTCTTTTTGTTCGTTGTATACATTGAAAAACTCAATCAACATTATTTTGGAGTTTCTGTTGTCCATCAATATCGATAAAATTGACTGTTCACAATGGAATTGTATCTGATGTTTATTGGGTAGATGTATTTGTTACCGCTTTACTGATGGATATATTCGACTCATTTGAAACTTGAACATTCTCATAATGATTCGGGAGTGCATAACCATCTACCGTCAACATAGTTGCTTATTTCATCACGATCAGCAACAGGTTGGACTTGAAAAGAGACTTTATCTGGACCTTTATATACATATTTGTATAAATATTTTATACTGTTGATACTGCTACAGATCTCAACATTTAGATGATAATTATATTTTAAAAGTAACAACAAATTATATAGAACAACTCATCTATTGTCAATGTTGAAATCTGCATTTCTGCCAAAGGTAATGTATCTGTTATCATTTCTTCTTCGATATATTGGATAAGCATCATTTCCCTGTATTGTTGTCTCTGTGTATTGTTTAGGAAAACTCTTGCTACAGATACCATTTTTCATATATTTAGCATTTAGATTGTAAGGCCCACACGGTCCGTAAATCATGTGATTTATTACAGCCTCATATAATGTTGGTTCTTCGTCCGCATATGGTATTTCGGCTTATACGATTGAATCATATTCGTCAGGAGAGCTTAATTTGTATGCCGAATCTAATAACACTAATATGTGTACATGTGGTAACCCTCGTTTTTGATATTCAATGACGTGAACATGTCCGACAACCTCCCCAGTACACCTCTTTTAAATATATCTTTTTTGAGCTCCAAATATTTTCAATGGAATATTCTTGTTAAGAGATCTGGACGTTCATACGAAGTTTGTCCTTCCATTAGCTGATCCTTAACCTCTTTTCATTCTGGATTACATGTCATTGTTATAAACAAATCTGGCTTTCTGTTGTGTTGAACAATTGTCATAGCATCTTGCTATTGTTGATACATATCTCTTGGGATGTCCGTAAATGAAGAAGGCAATATTGTTCTTTTTCCGACATTACCTAATCAGAAAGAGTAATGGATATGACATGATATTAGAGAGTAATATAATACTTTTAATATTGCAAAGAAGTTGTTTTATTCTACCAGTATTATTTTCGCCATCCTCGAAGCAATCTTGTAAACCCGAATATAGTTCTGCACGTAGGTCACTGTGACGTGATCTAGTAAAGCATAGTTTTTGTGTTTCGACTTTAACGTAGTTGTCGACGACATATTGTTGGAGAAATATTCCACTACGTAATAATATCGAATTAGATACCTCTCGAATCTGGAAAGAGTTGATTAAATATTTAGAACAATTAAAAAGAATTAGTTGAATTGACAGTTACTAAAAAAATGTAGTAATGTGTGATTACCTGCATCATGTATGAATAGTAATCACAACATGTGATGTTTGAGTTGGTCATTGAATGCAAGTTGCAAGACCATCCAAATGTCCCGTATGGTAATAACAACAAATATTGAAGTGGGTCATAGAAGGCAGAGTATTCAGGGATATTCAAAAGTTGGCCTCCAGTTGTTTTAATAATGATATCTCTTTCTTGTGTTTCCTGACCATCTTCTTGTCCAACCAATATAACAGCAACTTGAGACGTCGTAAGTAGATTGTATTGAAGTTGATTAGACGGACGCTCTTCTATAACCAGCCTGCATTCTTGTATATCTGGTCGACGTGACAGTTGACAAAACATCTTAATGTAGGGGTTGCACAAATCCAATATTTGTGTTATTTTTTGAAGTAGTTCAGCTTGCAGCTCTTTATTTTCTTGCAAACGATTTGTAGTCTCATGTTTAGTGTCATAGATGAATAATTGAAGAAATCGTGGTCTTGAGCCGTCAGTAGGGGTAAGGTTTTCAATTTGATGATATATGGCTTCATGTGCCCTGAAACTATAAATTCCTTAGTGGAATGAGGGTACGGGATCGTCTATTGTTACACCAAATGACGTGAAGGCAAACACATGGTTGTATGAGTGCAAATTTTTCCTGAAATGTTGACCTTCCTCGATTTAATCAATGTAGAGATTGAGAAGTTCAGTAGGTGTTTGGATTTCAGGAAAAGATATTTTTCCTCGATTGCAACATATTGTGTTGTTTCGCGTTGAAATAATTTAGCGTGACAATTGGGGCAGTTTGTTGGCGAGGTTAATTCAAACCGCTGATCAAAATGCGCTGGGTAGAAATTTCTTGCGCAGTTACATTGAATATATGACCTAGTGGTTGCGTCAACGACGTCTTGAACATCGTCATCTTCATTGTTTGTTTCTGACTGAGAGTCATCGTTGTTGAATAAAGCAGCAACTGAGGTGGAATATGGTTGATTTAGTCATTATTTAAGAAGTTAACAGATTGAATTTTGGAGTTAAAAGTATCAGGTGTGATTGTCGGAGGACGCGCTGATGTTGAACTTTCTCCTTGGTGAAAAGTTGATCATTCGTTTACAAAGCCAGACAGTGTTCCTGTCCGGTGCTCACAAAAATGTCGCTTCTCTCGTCTTCTGGTATTATGTGCATCACGTTGTTGTGGAGTCATATTAATACTTAGTATGCGAGCAGAGTTGCGACTCAGTAATCGACGACGTCTTGCTGTTATGTATTAGTGTTTTTTAACCATGTCACTCTCAATGCATAAGTCAAAAGTTATAATTTCAGTTGATGTTATTTTTAGTACCTGGAGTTACCACATTTTGAAGTAGTTCTTGACTTGATATTTTTTCTATTTTGTATATATATATCTCTGAAGTAATTAATATTATCAAAGAAATAGTACTAAAAAAGGCAAACTTAGGTGGTATAGTTAGATGGGATAGTATATGTGGAAATACGAAAAATTAAGGGACAAACACCAATCAAGATGCGCCGGTATATGAGGTTCAAAGATGCACGATTTATATTAGATCAAACACCCGTTACTGCCCCTTCTCCGCTGCTGCAGCTTCTCTGCCGGTGCGGCCGCTTGAAAATTGATTGACATCAATTTTCTCCGCCGCTGCAGCTTCAAAATATATATATGCCGTTGAACAATTATGATTGGCGTTTGTTCCAATTATATTGTTAAACTGAGCCTGAATTATATATAAGCAGTTAGGATATTTTATGGTTTAATTATATATGCCTGAATTATTAAGCCTGAATTATATATAATTATATATGTCTGAATTATTAAGCCTGAATTATATATAATTATGCATATAATTCAGGCTTAACATATTTGGAACTATATATATAATTGTTAAGCCTGAATTATATATAATTACGCAGTTAACAATTATATATGGTTAAGCCTGAATTATATATAGTTCCAAATATGTCTAACTATAATTACGTAGTTATGTTAAGGCTTAACAATTATATATAGTTCCATATATATAATTATGCAGTATATATACTTGGAACTATATAATTCAGGCTTAACATAAATGTCTAGTTCCATATATGGTTGGCTTAATTGTCTAATTCAGGCTTAATTATATATATGGAACCATATATAATTGTTAAGCCTGAATTAGACATAATTGAAACTATATATATGGTTAAGCCTGAATTAAGCATATAATTCAGGCTTAACATAATTAGAACTATATATTCAGGCTTAACCATATATATGCCTGAATTATATATAATTACGCAGTATATATAATTGGAACTATATAGTTGAGGCTTAACGTAACTGTCTAGTTCCATATATGGTTAAGGGTTAATTGTCTAATTCAGGCTTAATTATATATATGGAACTATATATAATTGTTAAGCCTGAATTAGACATAATCGGAACTATATATATGGTTAGGCCTGAATTACGCATATAATTCAGGCTTAATAATTCAGGCTTAACATATTTGGAACTATATATTCAGGCTTAACCATATATATGCCTGAATTATATATTATTCCGCAGTTAGGCTTAACAATTATATTTAATAGAAAGTATTTATAATTATGTATGCGCCATTGCCATGAAATGTAGTGCAACATAATTGGAACTACATATGCGCCATTGGCATTGCCGTGAAATTATAGTTAGGCTTGGATCTAAAGCCTGAATTATATATAATTACGAAGTTAGGCTTAACATAATTGGAACTATATATAATTATATATGCGCAGCGGCGAAGTAATTATATATGCGTCGCGGAAGTAATGAGAAATAGAGATGTGCAAACAATAGGGAAACTTGAAAAACATGTACAAAATATATTGAGAAATAAAATTGTACAACCTTGGGCTCGCGGGAGGCAATCCTAGGAGGAGTGCTGAGTTATTCGCAAGAGGGCCGAGAGGACAGCAGGGGCGAGTAGGACCATAGGGTCAACTCGCCGGTACTTTAAAGAGGCAGAATATAGTGGGCGAGACGGCCCTCGCGGCGCGTGCTGGCCTTTTGTGGCGAGGCGCCTCTCGCAAGGCGGGGGACTAGCGAGACGAGCAGGTAGGCTCGTCTCGTCTGCCGGTTATTTTCTCACTCGCCATATAAGAAAAGATGTTTTTACCTTCTTACCACCAAGAGAGAATTTTACTCTTTTACCCCAGATAATTTTACGCTTTTGCCCTTTGTGGTCTGCGTATAACCCTTCAGAATAGCGGAGTTTGGCTGTTGGCAGACCCAACCCAGGATATTTTGGTAATTTCGGGTCGGTTCAATTTGGTTATTGGCAGGTCAAACACAGAGGCCTATAAATAGACCGATAAGGTGTCTTGAAAAGGTTGTTGAACCCCTTTCAATCTTCTTCCTCCAAGGCACCTAGCTCAGCACTGGCTAGGGAGTGGAAGAGCTTCTGATTCTTGCGGGAAAGAGGTAGGACCTCCAAGCTGAGGGCCTCGGTCTGTTTTTGATGCTGAGACTCACGTCAAGAGGGTGGTTTGGGAAGAGTAGGTGTGAGCTGCAACTTCAAGTTCGAACTCTAGGTGAGGTCGGGTTACTGGCTTCAACATTTTTTGTGCGGTGAGCGTGGACCGCAGCCTATACAGAAGAATCTTGAGCTACCTCATGGCGGGAGGTCATGGAGAAGGAGACGGGGATGGGTCTGAGAACCTGAGAGGATTCGTAGGAAGGGAGGAATTCATGGCGTCCATCAAGGGCATCATGGACATGTTACAGGGGATCTCGCGGCAGGGCGACTGCTCGACTCCTCTACCTCAGGCACCCGCTCTCGCGCAACAGGATGAGCTCGTCTCAATAAGAGTTGGAGAGGGCGCCCACGGGAGGCGGCCCTGCAAGGAAGTGCTGATAGAAGGAGGCGGGCGAGACCTGACGGGAAGGGAGTTGTTCCCGAGCCCTGCGAGTGTCGTCTCGCCAAAAGACGTTGTTGCGCGAGTGGGAGCGGCATGACCCGTGGCGAGAGGGTCCCCATTCCGCGAGTTGATCCTTTCAGCTCCGGTCCCAGAAGGGTTCAGAGAGCCCGAGATGAACTATTATGTAGGAAAAGACGACCCACTCCAGCACCTACAATGGTTCGAAGATGCGGTCTCCATCAGGTCGATGACAGACGCATTCAAGTGCCATCTTTTCGCCATCACCTTGAAGGAAAAAGCTAGGGACTGGTTTCATCAACTCCCGACGGGCTCAATATACAACTTTGAAGACCTAAGTATGAGCTTCTAGTTGCGCTTCTCAACCTCAAAGAAAAGGAAGAAGAATCCGGAGTCGATTTTTCTGATCTGGCAGAAGGCGGATGAGTCCCTAGCCCAGTATTTAGACAGATTCCCGGAGGAGATTTTGGATATTTAGGAAGTGTCTGGATTTGCTCTCCAGATGGCTTTCACCGTTGGACTACGGGAGGGTTTCTTTAAGATGAGCCTAACCAGGAAGGCGCTGTTGTCATTTAAGGGATTGATGGAGAAGGCCGCGAAAGAGATAGCGATGGATGCGGCAAACCCAGCCTTCGCTAGAAAACTGGCAAATTGACGGAGGTCGAGTCAAGGGAACCAGGAGGGGGAAGATAACAAGAAGGGAGACGGAAGGAAGAGCTGAGGGCGCCGACATATCCGGAATTGGAGTGGAGGCAGCAAGGAGGCCCTGCCCAAGGGCAAGAAAGCGGTCTCCCCCGGGGAGGAAGGAACCATCAAGGAGGACCAGGAAGGTTCAACCAGCCGGGGTGGGGATATGGTCATAGACCACCCATACCCCCGCCTCAGCAAACTATGACCATCGGCCGAGGGAGAGGTAGAGGCAGAGAAAGAGGAAGAGTAGGAGCAGGAGCGGGAAGAAGGAGGAACCCTCAGGAGGGGAGACGAGGGGAGGAAGCAGAGTTACCATATTGTGAATTCCATGAGGAGGATGGTCACACAACAGCTACCTGCCCAGAATTTTTGGAGATGAAGAGAGCTAGGTGTTGAAGCCAAAAATGGCTTTTGTGGAGTTCGGGGTCCACGCTCACCGCACCATAACTGTTGAAGCCAAAAATGGCTTCTGTGGAGTTCGGGGTCCCAAAAGAGGGGTGACCGCGCACCTACTACACTCAAGCGAACGATCTAGGCACAAGGTTAGGAACACAAGGGACAGACCCAAGGTCTCAGCGTGGAGGACCCACCGCATATCCGAAAGACTAACAAACTATTCCCCTCCCAAGTCAAAGGCTGAGCTAAGACACCTTCGGAGGGCGCTCTTGGCCGACCGGAATATCTAAGGAGAATCTCGAGACCAACTCTCTCCTATCCAGATGTGTCTCCTTGGGTCTACACAAAATGCTCCTCACCTGCCCTACTGATGGCGCAAACTCGCCGAGCAATTCCACGACACGCTGCCCAAGTTGGGCCACTAACAGCGTAATTCCGCTATTCTAAAAGGTTGCCAACGGGCCATTAGGGGCTTCCCGGCAACTATACCTCGGGGCCCCACACGGGGCGAGCGGTTCACGAGCACACCACTGCCCAAGACGGGAGGAGAAAACCATACATAAACAGAGCATCACAGATATTAAAAGAATAATACAGGAATATGAATTTCATACTTCGGCACGCAGGCCGACAATATAAGAAAAAATAGGCTTTCGAGGGCCGACACCAACTTGCGCTTAAGCCCGCTTCTCCCCGCTTGGTACTGCAACACCTGTACACCAACGTCTCGACAAGCGGCGGTCAGCTAAACGCCAGTCGGCTAACATAAGCTGGCCAAATATATTGCACACACCCCTTTTTTGGGGGCTGTGGTGCGCATTCCCTGCAAACAGATAATATACAACTTTCTCGGAGTCTTCTCCGGGAACCACAGAACATCACCAATCCGGCTCACATGTCCGGATAGACTTCACACAGCATGCCTAAACCCGTACTCACGCTTCCATGTGCTAATACAGTTAATTGCAGGGACGTACACGTCAACCCGTCGGAGAGCTCCCTTCCTCCACCCGTTGGTGGAGAGGGGCTTCCATGCAAATATGGAAACTGAGGGCTTCACCTGCCCAAGTAGAAATTTCGTTACCCTTGACGCGTGTTTGGCGGGGTCGCAACCGCGCTCATTGCCTGAGGCTCCACGTCTAGCGTCCGTAGTGGTTGTCCATGCACGGATCCGACCTCCGCGGGAGAGTTGAAAAGCTCCGAATGATTTTTCCCTCCATGGTCGGGCCTCTCCATGGCCGATCGTACTCCAAGTAACACCGAGGAAGTCGATCCCGGCCTCCACAACTTCAGGCGGCGTCGGGGAAGCTGATCCCGACTGGCCTAGCTCCAAATGGTGCCGGGAGAGGAGCTCCCGACCGACTCTGCTGTAGGCGGCGCCGGGAGAGGAGCTCCCGGCCGGCCTTGCTGTAGGCGGCGCAGGGAGAGGAGCTCCCGGCCGGCCCTGCTGTAGGCGGCGCCGGGAGAGGAGCTCCCGGCCGGCCTCGCTGTAGGCGGCGCCGGGAGAGGAGCTCCCGGCTGGCCTCACTTTGCCCTAGGCGGCGGCGACGAAGAGAGAGAGAGAGAGAGAGAGAGAGAGAGAGAGAGAGAGAGAGTGGGCGGTTGTTGCTCCAGGCCAACGGGAGAGAGGAAGGGCCTTGCTGCTCCAGGCCGAGAGAGAGGGGGAGGGGGCGGGACTCTGCTGTTGCTCAAGGCTGAAAGTGAGAGAGAGAGGGGGGCGGGTGTTGCTGCTGTTCTTCAAAGCCGAAAGAGAGGAAGGCGGCCGGGGTTGGGCTGCTGTTGGTCGACGGGAGAGGAGAAGAGGAGGGGCGTGAATGTCTTCTTCCCCTTGGCCGAACCCTAGCCGGTAGCTAAAAACCCTCGATCCCCTTTTTTTATTTTTCCTGCTGTCCTGATGTCCGTGCTCCCCTCTCAAATCTCCTCCTCTTTTTAATATATCCTCCATATTATATATAATATAATATATATTAATATTAATCATATATCTATATAGATATATGTACATTTATGAAGGCCCACACACATAAAAACTCCGCATGCACGCACGAGCACCCGCACATCCTCTAGCGGGGTCGCACCAACTCGTCGCTCATAGCATGTCCCGAGCGCGCCGCTTGGGAAAGATCTCGCTCGACCGGATACGGTGTTGTACACAATCCACGCTATTTTCGAGGTTGGTACAAGCTCGGAAAGAAATGTCCAACCCCAAGTATCCGGCGAGTGGGAGCCGACCCAAAGAAAAATTTTTAGAGAAACTGAAAACTGCACTTAGAACACTAATCTCTCCATGGTCCATTTGATCTTGTTAAACCACTCGATACATTTTTGTTCACTGCTATTGGATTGCACTTATACCTTTACTTACAATAAGTACAAAGTTTCTCAAGATATCGTCAAACAATCAAAGCCATATATTTTTGCAATCTCCTAAACACGCCCAGCTAATCCTTTCCCCCCAGGTGTGTCTACCTCCCTGCCCAGCTAATGAGAGCCTGAGCAGCGAGTCTACCTGGGGCCGAGCCGAGCTCGGGGTGCCGATGAAGTTCTCAAACCAAACCTATCCCCCACAGGCGAGCCTTCGGACCTGCCAGCTAGATGACAGCCTGCGCAGCGGGTCTACCTGGGGCCGAGCCGAGCTCGGGTGCCGATGAAGATCTCAAACCAAACCTATCCCCCACAGGCGAGCCTTCGGACCTGCCAGCTAGATGAGAGCCTGTGCAGCGGGTCTACCTAGGGCCGAGTCGAGCTCGGGGTGCCGATGAAGTTTCCGCAAACCTAACCTAACCTATCCTAACCTATCCCCCGCAGGCGAGCCTTTGGACCTGCCAGCTAGTAGGAGCCAGGCAGCGGGTCTACCTGGGGCCGAGCCGCGCTCGGGGTGCCGATGACGATCTCAAACCAAACCTATCCCCCACAGGCGAGCCTTCGGACCTGCCAGCTAGATGAGAGCCTGCGCAGCAGGTCTACCTGGGGCCGAGCCGAGCTCGGGGTGCCGATGACGATCTCAAACCAAACCTATCCTCCACAGGCGAGCCTTCGGACCTGCTAGCTAGATGAGAGCCTGCGCAGCGGGTCTACCTGGGGCCGAGCCGAGCTCGGGGTGCCGATGACGATCTCAAACTAAACCTATCCCCCACAGGCGAGCCTTCGGACCTGCCAGCTAGATGAGAGGCTGCGCAGCGGGTCTACTAGGGGCCGAACCGAGCTCGGGGTGCCGATGACGATCTCAAAACAAACCTATCCCCCATAGGAGAGCCTTCGGACCTGCCAGCTAGATGAGAGCCTGCGTAGCGGGTCTACCTGGGGCCGAGCCGAGCTCGGGGTGCCGATGACGATCTTAAACAAAACCTATCCCCCACAGGCGAGTCTTCAGACCTGCCAGCTAGATGAGAGCCTGTGCAGCGGGTCTACCTGGGGCCGAGCCGAGCTCGGGGTGCCGATGACGATCTGAAACCAAACTTATCCCCCACAGGGGAGCCTTCAGACCTACCAGCTAGATGAGAGCCTGCGCAGCGGGTCTACCTGGGGCCGAGCCGAGCTCCGGGTGCCGATGACGATCTCAAACCAAACCTATCCCCCAAAGGCGAGCCTTCGGACTTACCAGCTAGATGAGAGCCTGCGCAGTAGGTCTACCTGGGGCCGAGCCGAGCTCGGGGTGCCGATGACGATCTCAAACCAAACCTATCCCCCACAGGCGAGCCTTCGGACCTGCCAACTAGATGAGATCCTGCGCAGGGGTCTACCTGGGGCTGAGCCGAGCTCGGGGTCCGATGACGATCTCAAACCAAACCTATCCCCCATAGGCAAGCCTTCGGAACTGCCAGCTAGATGAGAGCCTGCGCAGCGGGTCTACCTGGGGCCGAGCCGAGCTCGGGGTGCCGATGACGATCTCAAACCAAACCTATCCCCCACAGGCGAGCCTTCAGACCTGCCAGCTAGATGAGAGCCTGCGCAGCGGGTCTACCTGGGGCCGAGCCGAGCTCGGGGTGCCGATGACGATCTCAAACCAAGCCTATCCCCCACAGGCAAGCCTTCGGACCTGCCAGCTAGATGAGAGCCTGCGCAGCGGGTCTACCTGGGGCCGAGCCGAGCTCGGGGTGCCGATGACGATCTCAAACCAAACCTATCCCCCACAGGCGAGCCTGCGGACCTGCCAACTAGAAGAGAGCCTGCGCAGCAGGTCTACCTGGGGCCGAGCCGAGCTCCGGGTGCCGATGACGATCTCAAACCAAACCTACCCCCCACAGGCGAGCCTTCAGACCTGCCAGCTAGACGAGAGCCTGCGCAGCGGGTCTACCTGGGGCCGAGCCGAGCTCTGGGTGCCGATGACGATCTCAAACCAAACCTATCCCCCACAGGCAAGCCTTCGGACCTGCCATCTAGATGAGAGCCTGCGCAGCGGGTCTACCTGGGGCCGAGCCGAGCTCGGGGTGCCGATGACGATCTCAAACCAAACCTATCCCCCACATGCGAGCCTTCGGACCTGCCAGCTAGATGAGAGCCTGCACAGCGGGTCTACCTGGGGCCGAGCCGAGCTTGGGGTGCCGATGACGATTCCTCAAACCAAACCTAACCTATCCTAACCTATCCCCCGCAGGCGAGCCTTCGGACCTGCCAGCTAGATGAGAGCCTGCACAGCGGGTCTACTTGGGGCCGAGCCGAGCTCGGGGTGCCGATGACGATCTCAAACCAAACCTATCCTATCCTAACCTATCCCCCGCAGGCGAGCCTTCGGACCTGCCAGCTAGCAGGAGCCAGGCAGTGGGTCTACCTGGGGCCGAGCCGCGCTCGGGGTGCCGATGATGATCTCAAACCAAACCTATCATATCCTAACCTATCCCCCGCAGGCGAGCCTTCGGACCTGCAAGCTAGTAGGAGCCATGAAGCGGGCCTACCTGGGGCCGAGCAGCGCTCGGGGTAATGCAGAACCAAGAACCAGGACCTCTCCCCCACAGGCGAGCCTACGGACCTGCCAGCTAGTAGGAGCCAGGCAGCGGGTCTACCTGGGGCCGAGCCGCGCTTGGGGTAGTGCAGAACCAAGAACCAGGACCTCTCCCCCACAGGCGAGCCTACGGACCCGCCAGCTAGTAGGAGCCAGGCAGCGGGTCTACCTGGGGCCGAGCCACGCTCGGGGTAGTGCAGAACCAAGAACCAGGACCTCTCCCCCACAGGCGAGCCTACAGACTTGCCAGCTAGTAGGATCCAGGCAGCGGGTCTACCTGGGGTCGAGCCGCGCTCGGGGTAGTACAGAACCAAGAACCAGGACCTATCCCCCACAGGCGAGCCTACGGACCTGCCAGCTAGTAGGAGCCAGGCAGCGGGTCTACCTGGGGCCGAGCCGCGCTCGGGGTAGTGCAGAACTAAGAACCAGGACCTCTCCCCCACAGGCGAGCCTACGGACCTGCCAGCTAGATGAGAGCCTGCGCAGCGGGTCTACCTGGGGGTCTCCTCTCCAACGCAAATATAAAGCAAACATAAAGGCCAACAAATAACTCAAAAGAACTGTTAACCCGGTCAATCGAGTCAAAGTCCGACACGGGGCATCTCTACCCGCTACGTCCACCCTCCTGAGAACCGGGGTCGATCATATAATATTCTCCCTAAGGCATGTTTTGATCTCCAGGATCGAACATCCTAGTGACAAGAGGGGAATGGGAGGGGACTTCTTTCATCACATGACCCTGGTCGTTACTTGGTTCCTATTCCATAGCCATGACGTTCGAATGAGTTTTTCCGTACTGGCCACTCTCCACGCTCACCGCACCATAACTGTTGAAGCCAAAAATGGCTTCTGTGGAGTTCGGGGTCCCAAAAGAGGGGTGACCGCGCACCTACTACCCTCAAGCGAACGATCTAGGCACAAGATTAGGAACACAAGGGACAGACCCAAGGTCTCAGCGTGGAGGACCCACCGCATACCCGGAAGACTAACAAGCTCTTCCCGTCCCAAGCCAAAGGCTGAGCTAAGACACCTTCGGAGGGCGCTCTTGGCCGACCGGAATATCTAAGGAGAATCTCAAGACCAACTCTCTCCTATCCAGATGTGTCTCCTTGGGTCTACACAAAATGCTCCTCACCTGCCCTACTAATGGCGCAAACTCGTCGAGCTATTTCACGACACGCTGCCCAAGTTGGGCCACTAACAGCTTAATTTTGCTATTCTAAAAGGTTGCCAAAGGGCCATTAGGGGCTTCCCGGCAACTATACCTCGGGGCCCCCACGGGGCGAGCGGTTCACGAGCACACCACTCGCCCAAGACGGAAGGAGTAAACCATACATAAAGAGAGCATCACAGATATTAAAAGAATATTACAGGAATATGAATTCCATACTACGGCACGCAGGCCGGCAATATAAGAAAAATAGGCCTTCGAGGGCCGGCACCAACTTGGGCTTAAGCCCGCTACTCCCCGCTTGGTACTGCAACACCTATACACCAACGTCTCGACAAGCGGCGGTCAGCTAAACGCCAGTCGGCTAACATAAGCTGGCCAAATATATTGCACACACCCCTTTTTTGGGGGCTGTGGCGCGCATTCCCTGCAAATGGATAATATACAACTTCCTCGGAGTCTTCTCCGGGAACCACAGAACATCACCAATCCGGCTCACACGTCCGGATGGGCTTCACACAGCATGCCTAAACCCGTACTCACGCTTCCGGGTGCTAACACAGTTAATTGCAAGGACGTACACGTCAACCCGTCGGAGAGCTCCCTTCCTCCACCCGTTGGTGGAGAGGGGCTTCCATGCAAATATGGAAACTGAGGGCTTCACCTGCCCAAGTAGAAATTTCATTACCCTTGACGCATGTTTGGCGGGGCCGCAACCGCGCTCATTGCCCGAGGCTCCACGTCTAGCGTCCGTAGTGGTTGTCCATGCACGGATCCGACCTCCGCGGGAGAGTTGAAAAGCTCCGAATGATTTTTCCCTCCATGGCCGAGCCTCTCCATGGCCGATCGTACTCCAAGTAACACCGAGGAAGTCGATCCCGGCCTCCACAACTTCAGGCCGCGTCGGGGAAGTTGATCCCGACTGGCCTAGCTCCAAATGACGTCGGGAGAGGAGCTCCAAGCCGACTCTGCTGTAGGCGGCGCCGGGAGAGGAGCTCCCGGACGGCCTTGCTATAGGCGGTGCCGGGAGAGGAGCTCCCGGCCGGCCCTGCTGTGGGCGGAGCGAGTCGAGGGCCCTTCGTAGGAAGGCGACCTCAAAATCCTTATGGAGGAAGAACTTATGGAGCTCGGCGTCGTTGCCGGACATGGCAGGAGGGCGGAACACATCCTCGCCCTTTTGCTGGGGGGAGTAAGGGATGTTGCCGAGATCGCCCTTGATGAAGGCGATCTTGGTCATCGAGTTGTGGTGTTTGTTCGAGATCTCACGAACTTTTTTGATGGAGGCCCCGAAGTAGGCGACACCATCCGGGGTCGCCTTGCAGGAAGCGTGCGAAAGCCACCATCATGGCGATAGAGTTTGAGTTAAGTTGCGCGGGCACCGCGCCGTAGTATTTCAGTATCTGGAGGATTTCCGGCCAGAGTGGTAGGCGCAACCCCAACTCGAAATGAAAGATGGGGAAGGTGAGCTCGTCAGAATAAAAGGTGTTGATGGCTTCCTGCTCCTTGGGCCGACGCGCCTCAAAGCCCAGAGGCACGTAGTCGGTGATGAACTCTGCGAGCTCCGCTTTGCTCGTATTCCCCTTGAAGAAGCAGTAGTCGGTGAAGTGCTAGGCACACTTAGAGCGGTCGTCGGCGTCCGGATTCATCTTGCCCATGCTCGTGTGAAGGCTAGAAGCACGACTACGGGAGGAGAGGAGAAGCGAGAAGCGGATTAAGCAGTAAAGGCGATAGTATGGGGTTGGTGAAGAGGCTTATTTATAGAAAAAGAAATTTGAGGCCGAGCTGGCCGATCAGTCTAGCCCGCAGTCCCAGCTCGCCAATCCCATCTCGCCGACTCCGAAAACTTGTCCCATCACACGCCGAGCTAAATATAAGGCGCGGTATGTTATTTAAATGATAGGTATTTAAAATCTAACAATGTCCCAAGTTATTACAGAATATGGGAGAATACAGTTCAAAGAAATCAAATACAAAAGAAGAAGATGCGCAAGCTAAAGGGGATCATGGGCGAGTGCCAGTAGGCTCAACAACGGAGCCGTTTTTATCTACCCCGGCCTCGCATCCCCCGCCCCCAGATTGTCACGAGCTGAGGAGCTCGCGAATCCGCCCCGAGTTTCTCTGGGCGACCAGGAGGCCCTCATCGATCTCATCCAAAAGTCTGGAAGGGGATATCACCTCACCTGCCGGGTTGCCCCTCACCTCATCTGCAAGCCGCACGTAGTCGCGCTGCAGTATCTCATTGTCTTCTTACACCTGGCACAGCCCGCGCACCAGCTTCTTGAAGAGCCCAATTCCCCTCCTTGTCAGGTCGCTGTCCTCCACTTCAAAGCCCAGATAGGAGTCTAGCGAGCTCGGAGAGGGCAGGGGGAATAGCAGGTTGGTCGCGAAGATTCTTCAGCCTCAGACTTGCTGGGAAGAGCTGTGAAGACAGTTAAGCATCAGTATGGAAGGCGAGTATCCAGGAAAATTACAGGACAAAAATCGGAGGTCGGCTTACCTAACGAGCTCGGAACCCCAAAGAAAGTGCGGGGAGGGACCAATCTCAGATTCTTACCGCGGCCTGGGCAGCATGTTCTTGGCAAAAAGAGGTTTAAGCCCAGAACGGGGATGACTCCAACACCTCCCCCCGCGGTCCCGACAGGTCGCTGAGGGGAAGGGGCGCAAACCGGCGAGTTCGGCCTCTACGAATCTAACCCTAGGGTCCCAAAGAGGTGTGCCGGGTCCTGAAGGGGGGTGACGGGTCCCAAGGGAGATTCTATGGAGTTTTAATCCGCGAGTCGCCAAAGGGGTTCTTGACTCACGGCGCGGAATCTTCGCCGTCATCCCATTGGATGTGCGGGTCGGTGCAGAGGTCAACAATATTTTCCCCTTCTCAAGGGCAGGCAGATTGGTGGAGTCAGTCCCGCGCTCCAAGGTCGTTTTCAGGTCATCGAATATGGGTTCGGCCGCCTGGGGAAATGCTTTCGCCCTCTTGGCGGGATTGGGCTCGGCCGAGCCGCTCTACGGGATGCCTAGGGGAACCGGGGTCAGGCTAGTAATGCGAGTAGAGGAAGCCTCGCGAACTCGAGCGAGCCTCTCTTGGATCTCCTTAGGGATTGGCATCTCGACAAGATTAGAGCGAAGGGAATGGCAAAAGTCACCCAGGTACGCAGACACATATATATAGCCACAGGTAGACCCCAACCGAAAATTCTCTCTAGCTCCTGCCGCACTCGCCGAACACTTGGGGTTGGATGATTCTTTCCGAGCTTTACCAAGCTCAAAAATAGTGGGGATTGTGTACAACCCCGTATCCGGCGAGTGGGGTTGCCAGGAACCGGACCGACCGACTCTCTTTTCTCAAGTCTCGGGCGAGCACCAAGGGGGCCAGAGCTCGGCAGCCCCCAGCTCGCCCATGCGAGCCCGACTAGTGGCAGGCGATTAGGGCCAGCCGGACCCGCACTTGCCAGGAGGTAGGTAGACGCGGCGAGTACCAGCCAGTGCAGACACTTGACGCTGTTCCACCTTAGCGTTGAGTGAAGTCCAGACACTCAACGTCGTTATATCTTTAGCATCGAGTGAAGTACAGACACTTGACATCGTTCTGCCTTAGCATTGAGTAAAGTCCAGACACTCAACGTCGTTCTGTCTTTAGCGTCGATTGAAGTCCAGACACTTGACGCCATTCCACCTTAGCGTTGAGTGAAGTCCAGACACTCAACGCTGTTCTGTCTTTATCGTCCAGTGAAGTACAAACACTTGACATCGTTCCGCCTTAGCATTGAGTGAAGTCCAGACACTGGACGCCGTTCTTTCTTTAGCGTCGAGTGAAGTCCAGACACTTGACGCCATTCCGCCTTAGCGTTGAGTGAAGACCAGAGACTCAACGCCGTTCTGTCGTTAGAGTCGAGTGAAGTCCACACACTCAGTGCCATTCTACCTTGGCATTGAGATAAGCCCGGCCAATCCACTCAGTTCGTCGAACGAAGCTCAGCATTCATCGAACGGAACTCAGCATTTGTCGGGCTCAATTTCTCAAGAGCCGACCGCCAGGATCATGCATTCCTAGTCCCAGGCGAGCAATCAATGGGCCAGAGCTCGACAGCCCCCAGCTCGTACAGATAAGGTGGAATCATCCGGGGCGAATAGAGCCAAAAGGCTCGCACTCGCTAGGTGGAGCCGGAGAGTAGGGCCAGCCGGGCCCGTACCCGTCGAGGCCCGACGGGAATAGTCGAGCCCGTATTCGCCGTCACAGGCGAGCAGAGGCTTTAGAGGGCCACTCGCCTAATAATCTATGATGCTTTTTACCATTTTGCCCATACTGGTCTGCCCATAACCTTTCAGAACAGTTGAGTTACGTTGTTGGCAGGCCAACCTGGACTGCACATAGTTGTTTGGAACAACGGAGGTTGGCTATTTGCAGGTCGTTTTCAGAAATCTATAAATAGGACCCAAGGGGTATCTCAGAAGGCATGTTCACTTGTTCCCCGTCTTCTAGCGCTTTCTGAGGTTACCTTAGCTCGGCCTTTGTCTAAGGAGGGGAAGCACTCCAAGATCTTCCGGGTGTGTGGTGGGACCTCCACGCCGAGCCCTTAGGTCAGTTTTCTTTTGTCAATTGGCTTGCAGGAGAGAAGTAAGTGTGCGATCACCCCTTCCCCAAGGGTGAACTCCACAAGAGATCGAGTTTTCGGTTTCAACATCATCAACGACATAATCATATGAGTAGTATATAACTTCTTCCCCCGGGAATTTCAGAAGAGTGATATCGTTCAACATGTTCACATGCTCATTTAGATGTGTTAAAAAAGCTCTATCTCGAATATAGTTTTTATCACCGACGTGCGAACACAGATTGAGAAATGTAGCATTTATTAAATCACTAATTGATTTTTCACCCTCCCATGACATCCTCATTATATCGGGGATCCTAATCATTTCATTTTGTACGGTCATTTCCGTACCATTTCCAACACAAAGCAAATATTCAGAAAAACTGCTATTATTTTTTTCCGGCATATTTTCTGTTAGAGTTATTATCTTAACATGATTCCATAAATATGATTGAAGAATACTTGCATTAATAATATGTGCTCTTATTCCACTAACAATAACAAGTAGTAGTACTTGGCGAAAATCTTCCCCCATAATGATAATTTTACCTCCAAATGACTTATTTACATCTGTGACGTCACAAAATGAAGGATCAACCGCCTCAAATGCCTTTCTATCTGCCATTGGTGGTTCATCCCAAATTATGGCTGATGATTTTCGGATAACTTCTGTAAAATATGATTGTTTGTGAAAACTGCAATACGATTTGTCATCCAATTTAATAGGTATATGTAATTTTGAGTGTGCAGTTCGACCTCCTCATAAGAGATTTGCGGAAATACCTGAAGTAGTTGTAGCTAAAATGATGCATCTTGTATGCCTAAAAGTAGCAAGAATTGCACGGTAAAGATATGTCTTTTCAGTTCCACCTGGTCCATTAATAAAAATAACTCATGTGTCTTGTTTCTTATCGCCTCACTTATCGTATTATAAGCATGTAATTGTCCTTCATTGAGTAATGCAAATGCATTAAGATCATCTCTTGTAATAGGTAATGATTACTCTGCTTCAATAAGACTTGAGAGGTTATTGAAATGGTTGAATGATTCATTTATCGGTGGTAAATCAAACTCTCTAATAGAACGTTTATGTCGTTGAAGAATATCATTCAGGTCATGAAGAAGCTTATTCATAATGCAGAAATCATTAGTGGTGCTGGAACTTGGGCAATCTTCTATCATGCTTGAATAATTGTCATCCCAAGTACTTCTGACATCAGTTGGTTCACAAAATATCAAAATAGTAGCAAACAATCTTCTCAACGCAGATGACAGTCTGAAAACTCGAGCCTCTATTAGACATTCTCAAATACTATTATCTTGCTAAAGCATGTCGTACTTCTCTGCATCATTCTTAAAAGTGTTATAGTGAATTCTATTGACGGTCAATAAACTATCGAATGATGTAGGACCCGGAACATGATTCAATAGCATACGTAAATAATATCTTTCACTATCAACAAGTGGAAAAGAATAAATCTTACCAATCACTCTTCGTTTTCTGATTCTTTTCCTCCAATATTTTTGTTGTTTGAACCAACAATAATATTTTGAAAAATCTCTATATAAATATAAGTTTTGCTCTTTTTGTTCGTTGTATACATTGAAAAACTCAATCAACATTATTTTGGAGTTTCTATTGTCCATCAATATCGATGAAATTGACTGTTCACTATGGAATTGTATCTGATGTTTATTGGGTAGATGTATTTGTTACCGCTTTACTGATGGATATATTCGACTCATTTGAAACTTGAACATTCTCATAATGATTCGGGAGTGCATAACCATCTACCGTCAACATAGTTGCTTATTTCATCACGATCAGCAACAGGTTGGACTTGAAAAGAGACTTTATCTGGACCTTTATATACATATTTGTATAAATATTTTATATTGTTGATACTGCTACAGATCTCAACATTTAGATGATAATTATATTTTAAAAGTAACAACAAATTATATAGAATAACTCATCTATTGTCAATGTTGAAATCTGCATTTCTGCCAAAGGTAATGTATCTGTTATCATTTCTTCTTCGATATATTGGATAAGCATCATTTCCCTGTATTGTTGTCTCTGTGTATTGTTTAGGAAAACTCTTGCTACAAATACCATTTTTCATATATTTAGCATTTAGATTGTAAGGCCCACACGGTCCGTAAATCATGTGATTTATTACAGTCTCATATAATGTTGGTTCTTCGTCCGCATATGGTATTTCGGCTTATACGGTTGAATCATATTCGTCAGGAGAGCTTAATTTGTATGCCGAATCTAATAACACTAATATGTGTACATGTGGTAACCCTCGTTTTTGAAATTCAATGACGTGAACATGTCCGACAACCTCCCCAGTACACCTCTTTTAAATATATCTTTTTTGAGCTCCAAATATTTTCAATGGAATATTCTTGTTAAGAGATCTGGACGTTCATACGAAGTTTGTCCTTCCATTAGCTGATCCTTAACCCCTTTTCATTCTGGATTACATGTCATTGTTATAAACAAATCTGGCTTACTGTTGTGCTGAACAATTGTCATAGCATCTTGGTATTGTTGATACATATCTCTTGGGATGTCCGTAAATGAAGAAGGCAATATTGTTCTTTTTTCGACATTACCTTATCAGAAAGAGTAATGGATATGACATGATATTAGAGAGTAATATAATACTTTTAATATTGCAAAGAAGTTGTTTTATTCTACCAGTATTATTTTCTCCATCCTCGAAGCAATCTTGTAAACCCGAATATAGTTCTGCACGTAGGTCACTGTGACGTGATCTAGTAAAGCGTAGTTTTTGTGTTTCGACTTTAACGTAGTTGTCGACGACATATTGTTGGAGAAATATTCCACTACGTAATAATATCGAATTAGATACCTCTCGAATCTGGAAAGAGTTGATTAAATATTTAGAACAATTAAAAAGAATTAGTTGAATTGACAGTTACTAAAAAAATGTAGTAATGTGTGATTACCTGCATCATGTATGAATAGTAATCACAACATGTGATTTTTGAGTTGGTCATTGAATGTAAGTTGCAAGACCATCCAAATATCCCGTATGGTAATAACAACGCATATTGAAGTGGGTCATTGAAGCTAGAGTATTCAGGGATATTCAAAAGTTGGCCTATGGTTGTTTGAATAATGATATCTCTTTTTTGTGTTTGCTGATCATCTTCTTGTCCAACCAATATAACAACAACTTGAGACACCGTAGGTAGATTGTATTGAAGTAGATTAGACAGACGCTTTTTTTTAACCAGCCCGCATTCTTGTATATCTGGTCGACGTGACAATTGACAGAACATTTTAACGTAGGGGTTGCACAAATCCAATATTTGTGTTATTTTTTGAAGTAGTTCAGCTTGCAGCTCTTTATTTTCTTGCAAATGATTTGTAGTCTCATGTTTAGTGTCATAGATGAATAATTGTAGAAATCGTGGTCTTGAGCCGTTAGTAGGGGTAAGGTTTTCAATTTGATGATATATGGCTCCATGTGCCAGGAAACTATAAATTCCTTGGTGGAATGTGGGTACGAGATCGTCTATTGTTACACCAAATGACGTGAAGGAAAACACATGGTTGTATGAGCGCAAATTTTTCCTGAAATGTTGACCTTCCTCGGTTTGATCAATGTAGAGATTGAGAAGTTCAGTAGGTGTTTGGATTTCAGGAAAAGATATTTTTCCTCGATTGAAAGACATTTTGTTTGTTTCTCGCTGGAATAATTTAGCGTGACAATTGGGGCAGTTTGTTGGTGAGGTTAATTCAAACCGCCGATCAAAATGCGCTGGATAGAAATTTCTTGCGCAGTTACACTGAATATATGACCTAGTGGTTGCATCAACGACGTCTTCAACATCGTCATCTTCATTGTTTGTTTCTGACTGAGAGTCATCGTTGTTGAATAAAGCAGCAACTGAGGTGGAATATGGTTGATTAAGTCTTTATTTAAGAAGTTAACATAATGAATTTGGTAGTTAAAAGTACCAGGTGTGATTGTCGGAGGACGCGCTGATGTTAAACTTTCTCCTTGGTGAAAAGTTGATCATTCGTTTACAAAGCCAGCAATGTTCCTGTCTAGTGTTCACAAAAATGTCGCTTCTCTCGTCTTCTGGTATTATGTGTACCACGTTGTTGTGGAGTTATATTAATACTTTGTATGCGGGCAAAGTTGCGATTTAATAATCTACGACGTCTTGCTGTTATGTATTAGTGTTTTTAACCATGTCACTCTTAATGCATAAGTCAAAAGTTATAATTTCAGTTGATGTCATTTTTAATACCTGGAGTTAGCACATTTTGAAGTAGTTCTTGACTTGATATTTTTTCTATTTTGTATATATATATCTGAAGTAATTATATTATCAAAGAAATAGTACTAAAAAAAGGCAAACTCAGGCGGTATAGTTAGATGGGATAGTATATGTGGAAATACGAAAAATTAAGGGACAAACACCCATTACTGCGCCGGTATATGAGATTCAATGATGCACGATTTATATTAGATCAAACACCCATTGCTGCAGCTTCTCTGCCGGTGCGGCCGCTTGAAAATTGATTGACATCAATTTTCTCCGCCGCTGCAGCTTCAAAATATATATATGCCGTTGAACAATTATGATTGGCGTTTGTTCCAATTATATTGTTAAACTGAGCCTGAATTATATATAAGCAGTTAGGATATTTTATGGTTTAATTATATATGCCTGAATTATTAAGCCTGAATTATATATAATTATATATGTCTGAATTATTAAGCCTGAATTATATATAATTATGCATATAATTCAGGCTTAACATAATTGGAACTATATATATAATTGTTAAGCCTGAATTATATATAATTACGCAGTTAACAATTATATATGGTTAAGCCTGAATTATATATAGTTCCAAATATGTCTAATTATAATTACGTAGTTATGTTAAGGCTTAACAATTACATATAGTTCCATATATATAATTATGCAGTATATATACTTGGAACTATATACTTCAGGCTTAACATAAATGTCTAGTTCCATATATGGTTAAGGCTTAATTGTCTAATTCAGGCTTAATTATATATATGGAACCATATATAATTGTTAAGCCTGAATTAGACATAATTGAAACTATATATATGGTTAAGCCTGAATTAAGCATATAATTCAGGCTTAATAATTCAGGCTTAACATAATTAGAACTATATATTCACGCTTAACCATATATATGCCTGAATTATATATAATTACGCAGTATATATAATTGGAACTATATAGTTCAGGCTTAACGTAACTGTCTAGTTCCATATATGGTTAAGGGTTAATTGTCTAATTCAGGCTTAATTATATATGGAGCTATATATAATTGTTAAGCCTGAATTAGACATAATTGGAACTATATATATGGTTAAGCCTGAATTACGTATATAATTCAGGCTTAACCATAATTGGAACTATATATTCAGGCTTAACCATATATATGCCTGAATTATATATAATTACGCAGTTAGGCTTAACAATTATATTTAATAGAAAGTATATATAATTATGTATGCACCATTGCCATGAAATGTAGTGCAACATAATTGGAACTATATATGCGCCAATGGCATTGCCGTGAAAGTATAGTTAGGCTTGGATCTAAAGCCTGAATTATATATAATTACGCAGTTAGGCTTAACATAATTTGAACTATATATCTATACTATTAGTATAAGCGAACCCCTCCGAACCCCTCCGATTCATGTCCGTCACTTTCGGACTTCCCGTTTTGCCCTCCGCATCGCACCGTCTCTTCCCGTAGCCGACGCGTCGCCTCCGTCCTCGCCCCGCGTGTCCTCACCGGGGATGACCGCTCGCCGCTCATGCGCCGCTCACAGCCCCCATATCTGCATACCGCCTCCCACCGCATGTTCCCTGCTCGATTCCACTTCCACTTCCCATCTTCCCTGCTCAAATCCACTTCCCCTTCCATTGTCGCAGCCCATTCCGTTGCTCCGGTCGCTGACCCTTCCTCTTCCGCACCGCTGCCGCCTGCACGGGCGTTCTCGCTGCCGCATCCGCGTCCCCCATCGCTGCCGCTGCCGGTTCCTCATTTACCTCCGGTGTTCTTCTCCTCGCAGGTTTGTTACCGTAATTAGCTTTGTTGATTTGAATGGATGTTGAATTGATTTTGATGTACTTTTGGGTTTTCGATTTGAATGTCTCTCTCTCTCGCGCTCTCTCTCGCCCTCTCTAGATATACATCTGCTAGGTATCTCCTGATTGTCAAATTTGCTGCAGTGCGCCTTCCATTTCAGACTCTGTTCGCTGTTTTTTTCTGCATTGTTCATCAAATTACAACTGAATGCAACATGCCTCTCTGACTTTCTCCTTTCAAATTATTCTTAACTTTCCTGTTTTAAACTGAATGCAAGCTGGATCTCTCACTGATTACTTGAAAATTGTTCTTAAATTATTGGTTTTTGTGTTTATTTGACTGCACATAGAAATCATGCTCAAAAAATTGATAATGTTGTACGCATTTCCTGCTCCTCACGCCACCAACAGCCGAACTCCTCCTGCGATCTAAGAGGCGTCGTTTACTGATTTCCAGATTTCTCCTCCTTCACTTTGCTCCCGCAGCAGCTATGTGCTATAGATTTCTACGATTCATGCCCACCCCGCTTTCTTTCTTTGCTTATTGGTTTATTAATTCCTATGGGTTGGGGTCATTGAGTTCCCATTGCTGATTGTATGGATTCTTCACATTCAGTGATTACTGTAAACTCAACTAC